>MU784728.1:0-37940 GCA_026770625.1 Nicotiana glauca
CAAAAACCCAACCAAAACACCTCCGAATGACCTGAAACTTTACACACATATCCAAAATTACCTAACGGAGCTACTACAACTTTCGAAATTCCATTCCAACCCTCGGATCAAAATCTCACCTATTAACCGGATTTCGCCAAAATACTAACTTTGCCAATTCAAGCCTAATTCTACACCGTACCTCCAAAATTACTTTTGATCATGCTCCTAAGTCATAAATCACCTCTTGAAGATAACCGAATCACCGGAATTCACATCCGAGCCCTCTAACTCATAAGTCAACATCCGGTTGACTTTTCCAAACCAAGCCTTCCTTAGAGAGACTAAGTGTCTCACTTCCTATCCAAACCAATCCAATTCGACTCAAACTCACCTGATGACAATAATGGAACACGAAGAAGCAATAATTGGGGAAAACGGAGCTGTAATACATGAGATGACGGGCCGGGTCGTTACACTACTTGTGCATTCATTTGCTTCGGATTTGCATGTTGACCGGCTTATAAGGAAAATTTAGGAAAATAGCAGTATGGGGGTAAAGAGAGTTAATCGCGTGTTTTTAAAAAAAATTCCAAATAGTTTCGAAACTCTGCCCAATTTTTTTTGAGAAAAAATGAAAAAAAAAATTTGTTTTCAAAAATAGTTTATTTGTTTTCCAATAAAATGAAAAAAAAATCGTGTTTTCAAAAATAGCTTGTTTTATTTGCCAATGAAAAAACAATTGTGTTCAAAAAAAAATAGTTGGTTTTATTTATCGATGAAAAAAAAGGTTGTGTCTTGCTTTCAAGAATAGTTTGTTTTATTGGGCAGAACTACGTAAGTTTGATTCTCATCGAATGTGGGATACGTAGGCAACCCATATCGGGTTCAACTATTCTGAAAAAAATTAGTATTGAAAAAAAAGAGAATTTTTTTTAGGAAAAATAAATATCATTGTTTTGCCATAAGTGAAGGTAATTCTTGTCCAAAATAGCCGAATGTCCCCAAAAGGATGTCGGAAGGCTATTTTTGTGAGAACAACCGTCTTTGGTTATTTCTCAAATTTTTTGGCCGGTGAGCAAACACAGCCTTTAAATCTTCTTCGAAGTGCTAAAAGGTTGTATTGACAAGACCGGATGTTTTTATGAAATTTTGAGAAATAGTGATGATTTTTAAAAAAAATATATATGTATTTGTCAGTGAGAGCCTGTTCGTCTATTTTTAGGCTATATTGCCATTTTGATGTTAGAGTCTTTTGGGGGTCAAATAGATGCAGTTCGAAAGTCAATCAAATTAAGTCAATTCAGTTGCGGTAGTGTTTCAAACCATTCTTGCCGAGGTAGCCTTAGAATATTATTTAATTATCGAAGGGCTATCTTCGTAAATGAACGGACAAGGCTGAGAAAGTGTCATAAAGTAAGTCCTCCCTGGCCTCAAAGTTTGCACAGAATTGGGAAGGGGCCACATTTGCGAATATAGCCACTTGGCTACAAATGGCCTGTCAATGAAGGGATCATGGTCTTTTGATTTAAAATTTAGAAATCGATTTTCAAAAAAAAGGGTCTAATAGAGTCAGCCCTAACCCTACCCTTTTACAAAAAATGAATGGATATTATCCAAGACCCGCCGGAAATGGTCAGGGAGCAGGATCGGGTACATTTACGCATGTGGTGGAATGATTTAGATTAGGATGGTCAGAAATGGGTGAGAAAGTAGCTGGGTGCTCTTATAGACATCTGGGATATTGAATCACAGGACGATTTGATCAAGGCTATGATAACCTTCTGGGACCCTGCCCGTATTGTTTTTCGCTTCTCAGACTTTGAGATTACCCCTACTTTGGAGGAGATAGTCGGGTACATTGAGTTTGGACGAGATCTGAGGAAGCAACAACTTATATTTCCAAGGGCTCCGTCAGTGCACAAGTTTTTTGAACTGCTAAAAATTAGTAAGCAGATAAGTAAAAACCGCGTAAGTGACGGGTGTTGTGCTTTCCGTTTCTTATATTTCAGGTTTAGGCACTCTTCTGGTTTTGAAGCGCATGAAAAGGGGTTGAGAAACAAGCAAGATAAGGGTCTTTGGAAACTTCATCGCCGGTTTGCATTTATTGTGGCCTTCTTGGGGATAATGGTTTTCCCAAACAAGAAAGGGACAGTGGATATTCGTATGGCTAGAATTGCGCAAACCATCACTACCATGAAAGATCATACACTTGCCCCATTGGTACTGGCGGATATCTATCGTGCGTTGACTTTATGCAAAGCCGGGATTCAGTTCTTTGAAGGTTGCAATATCCTTCTACAAATATGGATGATCGAGCATCTTCGCCACCATCCCAGATTTATGAGTTATGGCTCGAGCCCAAATAACTTCATCACTAGTTACGAAGAAAAGGTAAAGGATTACAACACACCAGAGGGGTTTGAAGCATGGATATCTCATTTGAAAGCTCTCAAAGCAGGGCAAGTTGAGTGGACTATCGGATGGCTCCCGAGGATAGAGGCCATATACATGTCTACTGCCAAAGGCTACTTGAGGATAATGGGTGTAAAAAGTGTTCAGCCGTATGTACCACAAAGGGTCTTGAGACAGTTGGGAAGGTATCAGATTGTGCCCGAAGATGAAAACCTAAGTACTCAAGTCATAGAGTTGCATACAGAAATTGCGTTGCCCGAGGCTTTAGTTCAACAAGATTGAATAGCTACCTTTATTTAAAAAATGGCACCCAGGTACCAGATATCGCAAAGGAGGAAGTAGATCCAAACTATTCTGGTTGGTTTCAGAAAATGTCTTCTGTGAACCACGAGCCAGAGCCTGTACCTGAGAGGCATGCCAAAAGACCTCATGTGCAAGCTTTTGATAACAAAATCCAAGAAAGATTAGCATGGGGAGAAAAGGAAAAGGCATATCAAGCTGAGATTCATGCCTTGAAAGAAAAGCTGAGAAACATGGAATTCAACAATGATCTCCAAGATCAGGAAGCCGAAGGTGAGAAAAGAAGATTGACCCAAGAGAATGAAGTTCGCAAGGCCAAAATCCGGAAAATGAAAATAGCAATGGAAAACCCGGGCAGGAGTAGGAAAGATGAAAAGCTCAGCTACAATCTTACTCAGAAGACACATGATTTCAAGGATGATTTGCAAAAGACCGAAGCGGAGCTAGCAAAGTCCCGAGCCAAGTTAGCTAAGGATGCAGGGGAATGAGCCAGTTTCATCCATCAGCTTAAGGAAAAATACGATAAAGGGATGGTGAGTATGAAGAAAAAGGTTAAGATCATTGAAAATGAAATGGCCAAACAGGAAAGAAATTTCAAAGCTGAAAGGGATCATTGTTATGACTTGATGGCACAGCTGGAAAGGGATATGCAACAATTTCAATAACAGAGCCATGTGGCCGGACAAACTTTAGAAGCTAGGGCCCGACAGATTGGGCGTTTATGGCAGGAAAAGGTCAGGACCCGAGAAAGAGTCATAGCTGTTGCATAGTACGTTGCAGTAAAGTGCCAAACATGTGAGAATATGACCCGCACCACTTTCCTCGCAGCGGTGATGACATTCGTTCGACAAGTAATGAATGGTTTGGAGGCTCCAGTGGGATCTTGCAGATAGACCTGCGGCGAGGCCAAATGATTCCCCGCGAGCCCCAGGAGTTTTCAAGGCTTTGATGTAGTCATGATCTTTACTTGAGTCTAACTTTCTTGTTATTGTAGACCATTTTGAGTCTGTTAGTTATTTTTGAGTCTGTCGGGTCCTTTTGAGTTTGTATTTTCATCTTTTCTGGGTTTTTCAGTTGTTTGAGAATCTTGAGTTTTTGTTAAGTCATCGTAATCAACTATTTTCTTTATGAAAAATTGAAAATCCCAAAATATTTTGTTTTTCACTTATATGGACAGAACTACGCACGGGCTGATTCATGCGGGGACATGATACATAGGCAATCCACATAAGATTCGACCACCAGTAAAAGAAGAAAAGAAAAGGGGAAAATGAAAAAATAAATAAATGAGGATAAATTAGAAGGAGGGGCACAATTAAAGCCGGGATGACGCAAGCAACCAAGCAAAAGCATAATAGAAATGGTTAACTGTTTAGGTGGATTGCATCCTTAATGTGTTGCCTATATGTTACAAGCCTTTCCGTGATGCCTTTATTTTGTTCATTTGGCTTTCATTCCAGGTAGGTGGTTGGTTTGTGGTTATCAAAGTAACTCCTCTCCACAACATAAATTCAAAAGGTAATGGCAGATAACAACAAAATTGGGTTGGTTGACACCGATGCCCAAAAGCAGTTGGTTGAATAGAATACTAGCTTGGCGGATTAGGAGAGAATGTTAAGACAGCACATAACAAACATGTATCAGGCTTGGATGGTTGGGAAGGCACCACCTCCGCCACCACCTGGTTTCTCAGATGTTGTCTTTACCCAAACTGTGGCTTCTCCCAATCACCCTAGTATCTCTATCACTCTTCCTCCAAGTTCTGGGAGGTTGAAGAACATAGATCAGTCCTTAAGGAACGTGCAAGGAAGGGGAGATCAGGGTAGCAGGTCTTGCAAAGAATTGTCTTCGTCACCTGACGTTCGCTTGCCCGCAGGGTTCAAAGTACCAAAGTTTAACTTGTATAATGGGTATGGAGATCCGGTAGCCCACTTGAGGGTCTATTGCAGTGAAATGAGAATTGTTGGAGAGAAAGATGGCTTGATGATAGCTTATTTTGGTAAGAGCTTAACTGGGGCAACTTTGGAATGGTATACTCGTCAGGATGTTGATAAGTGGCATACATTGGGTAACCTGGCTCAAGATTTTGTACGACACTTTCAATACAAGTTAGGCACTACCCCAGACCGCTCTTCCCTATCTAAAATGGGAAAAAGACCGGATGAAGACTTTAGGGAATTTGGGTTCAGATGGAAGAAGCAGGCTGCTCGTGTCAATCCCCCGATTGTTGAAAAACAAATGGTTCAGCTTTTCTTACAAGCCCAGGGGCCCATCTACTTCCGTAATTTGATCTCATCCTTGGGTAAACCTTTTAGTGATATGATAAAAATGGGGGAGATGGTAGAAGATGGAATCAAGGCAGGCAAAATCACGAGTCATCTGAAAGACAATCAGAACATCCCAGCAAGATTGGGTGGAAGAAAGAGAAACAGAGAAGATGATTCGACTCTTGATCGACCCTTCCATCCTCGCCCTCGCACCCGTGAACATCATTGTGCACCAGATGATCCTCCCCAATACTACTTCTCTTCATATAACCCCCAGAATCATACATCACTTTCCCAGTATCCAGCTCCACAAAATGCTTATCTATTCCCACGAGCCTACCGCAAACCCCCTGGATCAGGTTTTCGGCCCAATCAAGACTTTAAGAATGAGAGTCTACAGAAGAAAACCTACACTCCATTGGAAGAGTCATATGCCAATCTGTTCCAAAGGCTAAGGAAACTGGACATGTTGAAGCCGATCCAGATAAGAATGCCAAACCCTTTTCCAAAGACTTTTGACTTTTCACAACGGTGCGCATATTGCTCAGATGCCCCGGGGCATGACATAGAGAAGTGTTGGAATCTAAAGAACGCGATACAGAAGCATATTGATACAGGCGACATTGTCGTGCAAAGTCCAGAGGCAGTGAACACTAGCCAAAGTCCTTCACCTATCCACAATGAGACGCATTTGGTGGGTATGGTCTATTTTGAAAAAGAATGTGAGAACTCTTCTGGGAGCCTCAGAGGTCTACGTGCTACTAAGCTTTCAGCGCTATCAGAGGTTGATCTTAAGAACGAGCAGGCACGGGAAACCTAAAAGCAAATTGCTGAGAACAATAGGATGAAGACTTGAGAAGGTCCTAATATTGTTGATGCATAAGTCAATAGCTAAGATGTTGAGCTTGGTAATTGGAAGGACACTCCATTTCTTAGTCAACCGAAGCGGAGTTTTGGTGGCTTATTTTGTTTGTCATTTCTGTTGTCTAGGTTATTTCAGGGTTGTAATCTGGATATTGTCTTGCAAATCAAACCCTTATATCATTTTATTTTGTCCAATTCCTCTAGTCATAGTATCTCATTTGGTATTGTCTAGGTTTGTTCTAAGGGTTGTACCCCAGTCAATTGTGTTTGTTTTGTTGTACCAACTCTTTCCCGGTCTGTCTAAAGCAATTCTCTATTTTATATTGTTTCTGGTAATTTTATTTTGTTTAGTTCTCTACTCTTTATAACTCTTTTCATGCTGACTCTAGTGACGTGACATGCACGTATAGTTCTAGGCCTAAATCTTAAAAGTTAATAATGAAGCAATTGGGAGATGATCGGGGCACTTGAGGGAAATAAGAACAGATTTGGACATGTTGAAATCATTTGAAGCCCGAACCCTGTGAAACTGGGGCTGATAGAACATAAAGAAACCTTATGTTTCATGCCACATCAGTTTGAAATTAAAGACAAGTTTTCCCAAATTGGCAAGGGTCATTCATGATAATGAGAGTGAGAATGTTGCCCAATGGCACTTTGTATTTAACAGTTAAATAAAGCAAATGTGTGGATATGGTTATCAAGTCTGGCACGATCAGAAGATGTTACGAGTGTCTGTTTAAATGTGTTGTTTGTACTTGGCGTGTTTTGAAGATTGGAATGAAGAAGGCATTTTGTTCTGCTATCTAAACACTTTATCCTTCATCACCTCTTTGAGACTTATTTGCTTTCATTCATACCCCTCTTTCGGAATCAGTATCAAAGATTAGAAACACAAGCGTGAAAGCTAAGTAAAAGAAAAAAAAGAAAAAAAGAGAAGAAAAGAAAAAAAAAAGAAAAAGAAAGGGCACAAAAGAAAATAATAAGTGAAAAGAAACAACAAGGAATTTGGTATGAACTACGTTCGACTTGATTCCGAAAGGATACGTAGGCAGCCTCTCTATGAGGTTCAGTTACACCAAAATAAAAATCCAAGAGTCCCCAAGAAAGAAACTGGGGCAGAATTTGTGGTTGTTGTGAAAAATCTGATTTTGAAAGTTGTAATTTTGAACCCATGTTGAATTGTTTTGAGCCTTAATACCCTTTCTTTCTAAGCCCTATCCAAAACCCACGTTATGGTCCAAAGAAAGACCTTCCGATCAGTTTTTGAGAGATGCAAAGTCAAGCGAGTAAAGGTGAATCACATCAGGGGAAACACTTCGATCCAAACAATGGAAATGAAAAATGAGAGAGTTTTACTGGTGAAAACCTTACGGGCACCGTAAGGCGACGGGAGCTGAGAGAAATAAAAAATGAGAGAGTCTTATAGGTGAAAACCCTCACGGGCACCTTGAGGCGACTGTAAGTTGAGAGAAAGACCAAAATGAGAGAGGCTTGATAGTAAAAACCCTTCGGAGATTGTGAAAGATGATTAACGATAGAGAATCAAAGCCTAGTTTCACGGTTTAATGGCACCACAAGAGCTGAACATCAGAATTGCTCAACAGAATAGGACACATGTGCATGTCATGTCTATTAGAGTTGGTATCCACGTTTGATAGGTTTCTACTTTATAGTTTTTCCTGTTAGGAATCATCTCTTTCCTTTGTCCTTTATTATATTTCTTTTTCTTGTTCACTACTTCTTCCTGAGTCTGTCTGGTCAGAGCAAGTGAGAAATGACTTCAAAATTTACCATCGGCTTACCAATTGCACAAAACAAGATCTGTGCTAGTATATCAAAGTGGCATAATTCGGGAAAGAAACAACTAGGGCACTGAGCTGGTAATAATCAACATGATTTGGGATCCCTGCAAAATACAAAGGTTTGGTACATATCAATTCATGGAGAATGCATCGGATGGAGGGTGTTGGTTGAACGGTTCAAAGGTATATTATGTGATGAGATTGACAAAAAAGGCTGGACCAGTGACAACCAAGACATTCCAAACAGAAGTCAAAGGTTATAGTCCTCAAGGCTAAGGCCAATGGTTTAAATCAGGAAAGAGCGACATGTGTGCTGAAGTGGGTAACACGCAATATGCTTGGGGATTAGATGAAACACAAGGGTTGGGCAGATGTCAGTCCAGGGGCAATACCACAGAAATCGGATTCAAACAAAGAGAAGTATTTTCTGGGTTAAGGTTTATGAAGGAAGTGCTTAGTCAAGGAACTAGCAAGGTCTTCGAATGGAAATCAGTCGCCATGTCAAGTAAAGGAGCAACAAACCTCAAGGCCATGGCCAGTGGACAAGTCAAGAAAGAGAAACGTGTATACAGAGTGGGGAGCGATGGACGTGATTTGGGAATTCATGTGAGACACAAAGGTTGGATAGATGCTGGTTCATGAGCAAGGCAACAAACAGAGGATATTGGGTCCAAACAAAGAAATGACATTACAGGGATACGGATGACAGAGAAAGTGGTTAGTCAATAAACATGCAAGATCTTCAAGTATAAATCAGATGTCATGGGAAATATATGGGTCAGAAAATAAGACTAGAAATAATAGTTGTGGAGTTTATGACTAAGGAGTAGTCATAAGGTTGGAAGTTTTCAACCAAGTTCAAGGCAGTCAGACGAAGAAGAGCATGGAAAGGAGCAAAGAAAAAACCATCTCCAGCAAGAGTATCACAACCAACCACCACATTTTAAACTGGCGAGATTTTTCTGTGATTGAAACAGGGGCAGAAAATCTCGGTTGTTTCGGAGAAATCCACCGTAAGGAAATACAACTCAAGTTTCAAGGGAGAAAAAGACAACTCAAGTTTCAAGGGAGAGCAAGAGAACTCAAGTTTTAATGGAAAGCAATTTTCGAAGGAAGACAATTCAGGTTGCAAGGGAAAATGGTTCAAGATGCAAGAGAAAACAATGTCAAGTAATGAAAGAAGACAGTTTAAGTTGTTGAAGTCAGGAGCCCGCCTAGTAAATAGAGGTGTACTTTTAAGTTGATGAAGTCAGGAGCCCGCCTGGAGAATAGAGATGTATCTTTTAAGTTGTTGAAGTTAGGAGCCCGCCTGGAGAATAGAGGTGTATCTTTTAAGTTGTTGAAGTCAGGAGCTCGCCTGGAGAATAGAGGTGTACTTTTAAGTTGTTGAAGTCAGGAGCCCGCCTGGAGAATAGAGGTGTATCTTTTAAGATGTTGAAGTCAGGAGCCCGCCTGGAGAATAGAGGTATATCTTTTAAGTTATTGAAGTCAGGAGCCCGCTTGGAGAACAGAGGTGTAATTTTAAAGTTGTGAAGTCAGGAGCGTGCCTGGAGAATAGAGGTGTAATTTTTAAAGTTGAGAAGTCAGGAGCTCGCCTGGAGAACAGAGGTGTATTTTTAACGTTTTGAAGTCAGGAGCCCTCCTGGAGAACAGAGGTGTAGCTTTTTAAGTTGTTGAAGTCAGGAGCCCGCCTGGAGAACAGAGGTGTACTTTTTAAGTTGTTTAAGTCAGGAGCCCGCCTGGAGAACAGAAGTGTACCTTTTAAAATTTTGAAGTCAAGAGCTTGCCTGGAGAACAGAGGTGTAATTTTAAAATTGTGAAGTCAGGAGACCGTTTGGAGAGCAGAGGAAGAAGACAATGATAAAGAGAAGACATTTGAAGGATCAACAATTAAGTACCCGCCCGAAGAAAAGGGAGAACATATCAAGAAGTCAGTGCAAAGGGACAACAATGGATTCCACCAAGAGAATACGAGACAACAAGGCAACATGAGACACAAGATAAAGTTTGAAGGTCTAGATAGGATTTTTGTAATTCATAGCCTAATCTAGCTTCTTTATTTTTCTTGTAGCATGGTGTAATAAGGGGTCAGCAAGTAGCAACAGTAACAACAATAGTAAACACAGCTTCACGGTAGTCCTAGCTACCAAAATTTCTTGAACTACATTGACCTGATTCCTTTTTAGCCAAGGATATGTAGGAAACCTTTGAAGCAAAGGTTCGGTCAAAATCTTTCAAAAATGCTTCACACGGAGTATTCAAACGGGCAAAAATCGCTCGTATATGCTCACTTTGTCTTTGCACGAAAACTCTTCATGTTTACGGGCAAAGAGGGGCAGCTGTGAGCACGTGATTTTTGCCTCACATGAATTACTCCCACAAAATCAAAATAAAAAAATTATTTGTTTTATTGTGTGCAATTTTGTGAATTGTCGTGGAATTTTCTGTCATTATTTGCATTGGTCTTTGCATGTTTATTTGTTTAAATTAACAAAAAATACAAAAATATGTTGCAATTGCATTTAGGATTTAGTTTTACAATTCTTAAGTTAAGTAGTAAATTACTTATTTTAAAAAAAATGAAAATCACAAAAATAATGTATTTTTGCATTTTTAAAGTGTTTAATGTCGAATTATGTGATTATTTTTATTTTTAGTATTTAATTACTTGTGATAAATATTATTTAAAGTGGATTAGTATTTTTAAGTCAATTTTGGGGTTTATAATTCAATTTAGGACTTTGGTTTTAATTTAAAAAAAATTAATTAATTAAGAAGAAAAACAAAAGAAAAGAAAAGAAATAGAAGAGAAAAATCGAATTTGGGCTAACCCCAAAACAACCCCACCCCAGGCCCAAACAATTCTAGAAAACCAGCCCAAACCCGCCCTTATACCCGGTCAAGACCTTCAGTCAAAGGGATGATCAAAACGACGTAGTATGGAAAGAATACTACGTCGTTTCGATGACAATTAATCTCAACCATTCATCAATCCCCATCCAACGGCCTAGAACCTACCTCCAATACCCATACCCAGCCCCGACCCGTCTTCCCTCAACCGATCCAACCCCCAACTAACTGAAACAACCCCGTTTTACTCCCNGGTTAATTCCCTCATTTAATATACCCAAAAAAACCCTTCATCCCCCTCAGAACCCCCCTCCTCACCGTCTCTCACATAGCCTCAGAGACCATCTTTAAACCTACCGTCCTCCGTCGTGCACTGCCGCCGAAAATCGCCTCACGAAGGCGGCAAGTCTCCGATTACCTCCAAAAATATACCATAGAACCACCTCGCCTTCCTCTTCTCAAATATCTAACCAGCTTCCTTTGAATACTCATGGATCCCTTCGAATATCGAATCGAAGGGATGAACCCTAACGCCGCCCCAAGATTCTCCGGTAACAGCGCCGCCTCAGACCGGTCCCAAATTAACATCACACAACCACCTTGACCCCCCTCACACCTAATCCATCATTGGTTTCCCTCAAATCTTGCTAAAACCTCTCCAATATCAAATCTGAGTCCGAACCCTAAATAGTTTGAAACAAGTTCCCGGTGAATTGATGGCCTGCATCGACTCAGGCTTGTGTTTCTCATGATTAGAGAGTTGGTTCACTACAAAATTGATGCTATTCATTTATTCTTGACAAAAGAACAAATGATTGTCCTCTGTGTATTATTGACTGGTCTGCTTTCTTACTAGAATTTTGCTCAATTTCGAACCTAGTTTCTGTCCTTTAGGTTAGTTTGCTTACTCGTATTTATTTATGTTAATTGCAGTTTTTCTGTTTAATTTATTTAGTCAAGTTTGTTTTTGTTCTCTGAGTTTTAGGTTTAATTAGCTTCTGTGTTTAATCGTTAAATGTTAGAGATTGCTATTAGGACTTCAGTTTCTAATTTAGGTATGTTGGTTTGGATATGATTGAAATCAGCATGTTATTTCCGTTTGATTCCCTGCTTAAATGGCTAGTGTATTTGCTTCGAAATAAGGCATTCATTGTTTGTTTTCATAAATACCAGTTTCAAGTTGTTCAATTATTGTTTGATGTCTGATTTCAGTTCATGATAAGGCTATCTAGGTATTGAAATTAACACTTTAATTCTATTTGTCTGGGGTCTTGATAGAAGGATTGTGTACCTTAAGTTGTAAATACATAGAATTTTAAGGGGTAATAACAGGGATTTCAATGGGTAGTTTGGAGAATTTAGACCTTCAGTAATCAACTTGGGATCTGCCAACAATGTTAGTGGTGCACTACTGATTTTAATAATAATAGCATTAGGTTAGTGTGGCACTAATTATACTGTTTTAATGAGCACTAAGTCAGTGGGTTGAATTAAGAATGGAAATGGGGGATTGGTAGTGGAATGTGACTAGCATAGCACCTTTAAGAGCTGAAAATCAGAAACAAGCATGGGTTGAATAATAAAAGGCTTAAGGTGCACATGGGGAGGGGGGGAGACAGGCTGAAAAGTGCAAGGTTTGAAAAAAGAAAAGGAAGAGGGATTAGTTCTAGTCTTTAAATAGACACACACACATATTTTCAGAGGGGAGACACTAAAAATACAGACAAGAGTCTAATAATATATCTCTTAGAAAACACAAGAGACTGGAAGATAACTTCATAGATAAAATACCTTCAGAAGATACAAAAGGCTAAAAACTTCTTATTTCTTTTATTTTTCGGATTTTCAATCTCAAATTAGCTGAAGCAATCTCTAAATCATTAAGGAACTTGTTTTCTTTTGAAAATTCTGGGTTGAATTATTCAATAGAGTTACTGTTTCATTGGTTTATGAGTGGATTTCAATGGGATTTTGAGTTGAATCTGGGTTGTTCTTTTGTTGTTGCTGATTTCTGCGCTTAATATTGCTGATTCCTCACTCTTCCCTTTGCCTTTTCAATTCCAGGTATTTCCTGATTCTCTAGGAGATAGGTACAAACATGGAAGCTGTAATGATCTGAAATTTTCATTAATGCATAGCCATTTTTAAAGTTTTCAATGTCAATTACCTGCTTGGGATTTCTGAAATTAGTAGTATGGTGTAATGGTATATAGATTGGTTAGTTCATCTTAGTATAGTAGTGGTATTGCAGGAATTCACTTTACTTTTCTATTTTTGTATTTTATTGAAGATATGGACTGTTAGTGCAAGTAACTCCAAAAATTTGAGACATTTTGTGTATATGGACTGTCAATCATGCTCTACATTGTTTTGTTTCGAAAATACTTAGCTACAATAGGGTATAAGTTAACTAGTTATATGTAATATTAAAGGCTTAAGAACTCAATAATCATTTGGCCTGAGTTGTTGAGAATTTGAAAGTATCAACATGTCTATAAAGGTGAGGAGAACCTATGAATTCTGTGTTTCTTTATGTGCATATGAGATCAAGCAGTTACAAATATAGGTCTAAATGCTTTACATGTTAAAGTTGATACTAGTTGGTGATTGCATAAGTTTGTTCACTTGGTGATAAGATCAGTGTTTAAACAAGAATTGGAAATTGACATCAAAGTGTAAGACATTTAATGTATAAATAATGAATAATATAATGGGCATGTCTATTTAGTATTGGTTTGCTTCTATTGGGGTTTCGATCTCAAGTTAAATTCCAGGTAGTTTAATGGAAAGTATTTGCAATTTAATTTGGTGAATGATTTTGGTAGTGGACCTACAAGGTTATGGCCATTTTCATGCCAGTGATTAAGAGACAGGCTTGAGTTTGGTGGTGTCTCGTGAGTCTTGGGCCTTTGGCCTAATTGGTTTAAAATTTGCTCTTAATTGTAAACTGGGCTGAGCTTTAATAACTTAAAGGCTAGGTTGATTTAATTTAGAGTTATAAATTTGGGGATTTGAATTGATGTCTGAAGATTTAATTTTTCAGCATGTTTGGGCCTTAGATTGTTAGTCCAAGAGCAGCATTTTATGATCTCGTGGGGATTTGGATGCTGGGCTCACCTGGGGACCAGTGGTATATGGTAACGCTTCAACAAGGTTTTTTTATGAGTGGGCTCTTTTGGGCCCAAATCTCAGGCTGTTTTCTTTTTAAAAAGGGGCTTTCCCTTATTCCTGAACGGAAGCCTTGATGGGCTCATGCACGTTAATAGGCCTGGCAGCCTGTGAATAATAAAGTTGGACTTAGATATTAACGAAATTGATTAATAATCATAGCCAACCTTTAGGGACGTTTAAAATACGATTGTGGTTGCATATACGTTCGCGTAACATGACCATAATCCTAAAATTAATTTGGAGTATTCGTCCGCAATTTTGATAAAATCTTTTCTTAATAATAAATACGTTACAATTTTTAATTATTTTCAAGTTTATATAAGTTCATTAAAATCACATAGGGCCGTCCTAGTAATTACATAAATTAGATATAAAATTGACAAAATTCGTAGTATATCCTTTAGGGCCGTTTAAAATACTAGTGGGATTGCGTATACGTCCGCGTAACACAATTACTCTTCTAAAAAAAACCAGAGTATGCGTTCTAGAAACTTTGGCCCAAACTTTTCTAATAATAATTAAGCGTTATTAATTGTGGACATGTTCGCGTGACATGATTTTTGGTGCACCAAACTGACGGGTATACGTACGCGTAACCCATTTCAAGATAATTTCCTAATTAAAAGCGGTGTAAGAAGCAAAAGCACATAGGTTTAAAATTAGTATTTAAATAGTTTAATAAGCCAAGTAGGATCAAAGCGACCATGCTCGAACCACGGAACTCGGGAATGCCGAACACCTTCTCCCGGGTTAACAGAATTCCTTACCCGGATTTCTGGTTCGCGGACTGTAAAATAGAGTCATTCTTTTTCTCAATTCGGAATTCCAAATCGGTGACTTGGGACACCATAAATCTCCCAAGTGGCGACTCTAATTTTTTAATAATAATCTCGTTTCGATTGTCCTTTAACTGAAAAAACTCCCTTTATTATACTCCCTTCCGGGGGGTGTGGTAGGAAAAAGGAGGTGTGACAAAGTATATGAATTGAGAACTGAATATAAGAACAAATAAGTAAATTGAAATGCTCGTGGAGCGAATTCATAATGATTTAAGGAATTACACTTGATTTCCTCATTTATTGTTGTTTAAGTGATTTACTGTTTTGATTTAGAACTGCTTAGTGCCTTTACGATATTTTATACTGTCAATAATTATTTATTATTATTACTCACTGGGTCAGAGTACTCACATTACTCCCTGCACCATGTGTGCAAGTACAGGTATTCCTGAGGCATAGAGCGAGCTTTCCTGCTGTTCAGTTTTCCATCGGAGTTATCGAGGTAGCTGCATGGCGTTCGTAGACCCGATTTCTCCTTCTATCACTACTTATTTATTCTGCATTTTAGACATATTTCTGTATTAGACTATTGAAACCTTGTATTAGAGGTTCAGAATTGTGACACCGGATCAGTGAGCTATTTTACAAAGATTTTTCATGGTTATGGTTTTCCGCACATTTCATCTGTTAAATTTATACTTCTATTTATATTAAATGGGTGTTAAATCCCGAAAATTGGTATCGAATTATAAAGAAAAAGATTGTGAGATGTTAATTGGTCGGGCTTACCTAGCATTGTGTTGGGCGCCATCACAGCCGGGGTTGGGGTCGTGTCAACATGTTTTAGGCAGGGAGCACCACCTGCGAAGCCGGAAAGCAATGCTACCGGTATGCTGACCCTCATCGGCTCGAGTTGTCCGCTCGAGGAAGCCAGTCTAAATACCTTCTCCAATAGGATTTAAATCTAGAATAACAAACCTTATGTCGGATATCCCTAGTAGGTTCGCTTTATTTGCATCACACGCATTTGACTTAGCGATGCTCGGCACAGGGGCCGGGTCTGTATAAGACAGGTATCCTCTTTGAGACCATCATGTTCACTTATGTGCTACTTGGAATGTTTGCTTGCATTGTTGATTGGCTTTAGAAAATTAGTTGATCGGAAATTAAAAAAAATATTCTCCTAGTTAGTATAAATAATCCTTTTTTACTAAAATCTTGAAGTAGTCTGGAGTGAAAGGAAAGATTAATTTTTATAAAAATCAGAAAACAAATTTCGGTTTCACCGAACTACGCATGGTTTGATTCTAACCGGATGTAAGATACGTAGGCAACCTTTATCGGGTCCAGCCCCCAATTTCCAAAAATTCAAAAATATTTTCCTTTAATCTTTGATACATCAAATCCCGAAATTAAAGAAAAAAAAGGAAAAAACAAAAAAGAAAGAATTTGAATTTCAAAATATTTTCGTTCTTCTTCGAAAGTTTTTCTTTTGAAAATTAAAGGAAACTCAGAATTCAAAATATTTTCGGAAATTCAAAGTCACAAATTCAAAATCTAAATATTTTCTTTCTTTTTAGAAGTCTTTCTTTTAAGGGTTCAAAAAAATCAAAATCCGAAAAAAAAAATGTTATTTCTTCTTTAGAAGTCTTTCTTTCAACAACTCCCCCAAAAAAATCTAAATATATTTTCCTTTAAATCTATTTTTGAGACATCAAATCCAGAAATTTCAAAAAAAAACTAATAAATTGAATTGTAAAATATTTTCATTCTTCTTTAGGAAGTTTTTCTTTCGAAAAGTAAAAAGAAAATTCAGAATCCAAAGATTTTTTCATTCAACGGCAAAAATTCAAAACCCCAAAATTATTTTCTTTCTTTCAAAAAAAAAATTTTTAGAAGTCTTTCTTTCAACAATTCCCATAAAAATCCAAAAATATTTTTCTTGTAAGGAGCTTTCGTAGTCTGATTTCTGTATGAGTGAAAAAAAAAAGAAAAAAGAAAATAAAGGAAAAAAAATTAGTTTATTTATTTATTCCTGATCTTTGAACTATGTAGTGATCTGATTCATGCGGCGATATGATACGTAGGCAACCCCTAAAAGGTTCAATCGAAATATTTTTCAATAGCTCTAAAATAAAGCGAGGTGTAAAAAAAATGAGGAATAAATAAGAGCGTCAATAAGTAGCAACCTTAAAAGCCGAAATGAGACATGAAACCTTCCAAAAGCATGTTAGAGACGGTGATAATGTTAGGCGCATAGATATTTATGTGTGAATTGTATTTGTAAAATGCTTAACCCTAACATGTTTGCTGCCTCTTAATTAGTAAGCTTAAGGTGGTTGGTTTGTGGTGAAACTGGCAACATATCATTACTTTACCAGATCTAAGGGGAAGGTAGCAATGGCTAACAATGATGAAATTTAGTTGGTCAATGACGACCTTCTAGATCAGTCGGTTGAGCAAGATTCAAAGGAAGTAAGAAGATTGAAACATCAACTGAGTGATGTGTATCAGGCTTAGGTCTCTGGTTAGCTTCCGCCTCAGGGTCCCTCCGAGGGAAATTCTAAAATACCCCAGGCTACTCAACCACCACTCCCTGCAACGAGCGATCACATTCTACCACCAGGGTTTGTGAAAAACTATAGCTTCCATATCGGACCTTGTATCTCTAATGTGCAGTCTCCTGCCGCACCGGTTAGGAACACACCTCTCGTCATGTTTGGCGCATCAGCATATACAATTCCCCAACCAAATCCTGTGATGAGGACAAAATTGAGCCACTATCTCATGCTTATGATGGTCAATACTACTCTTCATAGATGGATTTTAAGGGTTCGGATCCACACAATCAAACCCCACATTATGAGTTACCTGCTGAAAATGAAAAAGCTATAAAGAAAGGAGAGCCAAATGAGATGGTCAGGAAATTGAAAAGTCTTGAGTAGAACATAAAAGGACTAGGTGATCACAAAAGTGTCTCATTCAGTGATCCGTGCATGTTTTCTCACATCCATTTACCCCCAGGGTTCAAGACACCAAAATTTTAGAAATACGATGGACACGACGACCCTATCGCCCACTTGAAAATGTACTGCAACCAGCTGAGGGGTGCAGGAGAAAAAGAAGAGTTGCTAGTGGCTTATTTTGGGGAGAGTTTGATAGGGGTAGCCTCTGAATGGTTCATTGAATAAGATATCTCTCACTGGTATGTTTGGGCCGACATGGCCCAGGACTTCATCAAACCATTTTAGTACAGCATTGATATTGCACCAAATTGCAATTCCCTGTCCAATATGAAGAAAAAGCCGACCGAAAGCTTTAGGGAGTATGCCGTTAGGTGGAGAGAGCAAGCATCTAGAGTTAAACCACCCATGGATGATCATGAGTTAATCACTATCTTCCTTCAGGCTCAGGATCCAGATTATTTTCAAAATATGATGTCCGCAACGAGCAGACCTTTTGCTGATGCAATCAAGATAGGAGAAATGGTCCATAATGGCCTCAATACTGGTCGAATTATAAGCATAGCGGCTCTCAAAGAAACCACCCAAAAAATCCAGAATAGGGCGGACAACCTTGTTAACCAAACAAAGAAAGATGAGGAGGCCATGATGGCATCACAGCCAAAATGAGGCCAAATGGGAGCATCTCAACTCCCGAATCCACGATACTCAGGTTCACCACACTATGTAATATTCAATGCTCAGTCGTATACCAAACATCCAATCACCAATAGATGCGGGCCCCAGCTTTAATATACCTTCATCTGCAACAACAAAACTTTCAATCACCCTACAACCCTCGTAAAAAAGAAGAGTATGAAAGGGAACATAAGTAGAGGGACAATTTCACGCGAATCGTAGAATCCAACACAAGTTTGTTTGAAAGGTTGAAATGTTGTGGCATGATTGAGCCACTTCAAGGATATATTCCTGATCCATATGCAAAAGGTTTTAACCCTGCTATGCAGTGCGTGTACCATTCTAATGTCCAGGGGCATAGCACTGAGGATTGTCGAGCTTTGAAAAAGGAAATAGAAATAATAATTCAAGAAGGGATGATCGTGTTCCAAAATAATGGCACCCTAAACGTCATGACGAATCACACAATTCTTGGATGATTTACAATGCTAAAGAATATGGGGACAGTTTGACGAAAAGGTCAAGGACCCGTCCACTGAATGCAAGGTGATCAAAATTATTGAAGGTCTAGTTTGATGCTGATGTACAAATGGTAGCCAAGATGTCTGTCACACCCCAAAATTCAAGGAGCGCGACCGGCGCTCAACCGAGTAAACCCGACTGAGCAAGCTTGGCAGGTTTCATACATACTCCCCAACCCAACTCATAATTAAATAAGAGATGGACTCCATTAAAAATACTTAGTAAGTATTTTATTAACAATTCCATTTCATTTCCATTAGCAGCTTAAATCATAAATATCAAAATATTATAAGTTTTGTAAATCGTTGCCAAATATCAATATTTCAATCTTAATTCCAATACCCAACACAACCCACAACCTATCTACGGAGCCTCTAAATATAACTGAAGAATAATATAGAAATGCCGGCAACAAGGCTCCGGCTATACCTTACATAAATACAAAAAAATAAGACTCCGGGAAGAACAGCGGCATAAGCCACGCGGGGCCCCGAGGGGAAAGGGGCTCACCAATACAGCTGATAGAAAGTGGAGGAGGTGCTACTGCCGGTGGACTGGAGTGCTGCTATAGAACCACCTACAATCATAACACAAATGTAGCGCCCCCGGTAAAAGGGACGTCAATACATTTGAATTGTACTGGTATGTATAACTAAACACCATTTTACTAGAAAGAACTATCAAACAGGTACAAGTAAATAACATGAGTAAATCAAGGATGCAGTTCATATAATCTTTCATACAATTTCCAAAACATAGATTAGGCCATTTTTGTCATATGTTTGCCACTGTTCTCAATACCACCGCCATCTCGAGCGGAGTCCGGTCACGACCCAATCGGCTAGGTTACCTCATTGGAGGCATTACTCTCAATCAATATTTTGTTTCCCTTATCGGGAATTCAATATCAGCACATTACCATGTGTGCGGCATGGTGTTCGATCACGACCTGATCGGCTAGGTCACCTTATTGGAGGCATTACTCCATTCTCATTAGTCAACACCTTCAAATCTTTATTCCACACATATCATAACAATTCCTGGGCACTCATGGCCACCATCATCACATCGTTTTCCCTTTTCAATATTCATTNCCAACTCAACTCTTACCATACTTTCATAAATGACAACGGAGCTCAATTTCTAATAAAAAGGGGGTTTTAGCCATACATACCTCAATAAAGCTTTCCTTACTCTTTTAAAAATTTTCGGAACTCTTAGCACTTTGATCTATCGAGTAAGAATTACAAATTAAATCGAGAATTAGAGATGAGATTGAGACTCTAGCTTGGTTCAAGCATATTGACAAACCCTAGAGGTGCAATGTGATCTTAGGCCCCTTTTTGAGAGAAATTTATATCATTTTGCACCCCTCTTTAATTCACCACTTCCCACTACTCTAAGGTTTGATATGTATGTAAGGAATCCATTGTTATGCCCATGAATCACCTCACTAGTGACCCCTTATATCTGAGAATAATAATAAAAATAAGAGTTGGGGTGACGAAGTCTTACCTCTTGAGATGAAGTTCTAGGGATCTTCACTTGATTTCCTTCTAGGATTTAGCCATATCTCATGGAGTAATTTGATGGGGAGACTTTACCTCCCTAAAAACCCTCTCTCTCCCTCTAGAAATGTTCAGAGAGATGCTTAAAATGAGCTATAACACCGAATATATCGATAGGGAGGTCGGGTTAAAAATTAGAAAATTGGAGCCCCGAGTCAAATATGCGATCGCATTTGCGATCGCAGAGTAAACATGCAGTCCGCATAATGGACCGTAAAATGCTCCCCAAAAACTAGACACTCTGACTCAGTCTGCGGTAAAAATGCGGTCCGCATTCACGTTCTACGGTCGCAAAGTGCACCGCAGAACTGACCCTCACAAAAATTCAAAGGAAAATATGCGATGACTATGCGGTCCGCATTTCGATTATGCGATCGTATTTTTGACCGCATAGCGGATTCAATTTTAACCAACATTCTGTCTAACTCCGCGGCAGATATGCGGTCTGCATACCTAATTTGTGGTTGCATTCTGGACAGCATTTCTTGTATTTTTCTGGAAAACTTATTCTTGAATTGCGAACACATGCTCCTAACTTGGCACCACGGGATCCGGGGTTTCGAGTAGGGATTTCACGGGGCCTTACAATGTCGAGCTTGGTAATTGGAAAGCCACTCCTCTCCTTGCCGGAAAGGAGCCGTGGTAACTTATTTTGTCATTATTTCTATCATCTGGATTACTTTGACGTTGTGATCCAGATGTTGTTTGTTTGTCCTATCATCAAACCTCTCTATCCTTTAACCAATGAATTGATTTTTTTTTTGCTTTGTGTCATTTTAATCCATGGTGTTTAGTTCTTATTGCATATATAGTTCTTTTCCAATTTTAGTAACATGACATGCATGCAAAGTTTTCGGCTAGATTTTAGAAAGCTTGTCCAATCTTGAATTGAATCGAGGAAAAACACTTAGAGGATAAATAAGAGGTTAAAGAACTATGATGATAAGCCTATCACAAGTCATATCCGTAGAGGTTAAAGATGTTTATCTCAAACCTATCATGAATATCGGCTTATGGATAATTGAAAGTTTTGTCGGGCTAATCGATGAAAGGCTTTCTGCTATGGCCTGCATAATTTGATCATATCAGGGAAGATGACCCAAATCCCCAAAGAAGATGCATTCTAGGGAATTTAAAATGATTAGCTAGTATTTAAGTGCACCCTTCTACATTAGGACAAGGACCAAGAAAAGGTGGCTCCAAATTGTCAAAAGTCATTTGTTATGGAACTATACAACTGACAAAACCAAGAAGAGAGTCATGTCCATCAATGCCGAATTTGAGAAGAGATAGAATGTTTGGCATTCTTGAGGCTGGGAGGCCTTTTTTTCTGCTACTCAAACACTTTATACCCTTTGTTACCCCTTTTGATCATGTTTTATTTTTCTTTGACCCCTCTCTTTTGGCATCAAGTATAGAGTGAAAAAAATTCGAAAATCCATGCCATTAGAAAATAGGATTTGGGGCAATTTGTTAAAAAAAAAGAGAAAAGAGAAGAAAAAGAAAAAACAAAAGAAAGAAAGAAAAATGAAAAGAAAAACAACAAAGGAATCTTTCGTGTTAGTTTGAACTACGTTTGACTTGATTCCTTTAAAGGATATGCAGGCATCTCTACACTAGGGTTCAGTCTAATCAAAGCAAAAATAAAAATTCCCCAGTATCTGAAACTGGGGCAGATTTTTTTTTTTTTTAATATTTTTATGAAGAGTCGATTCCAAGAGTTTTAAATATACAACCCTATCATCTTGAGTCTATTTTGAGCCTTAATATGACCCTTTCTTTCTAACCCTCTCCAAAAGACTTCCAAATAAAGACCTTCCAAATAGTCTTAAGAATGCCAAGGGAAACACGCAGTAAGCAATAATTATCACACAACGTAGAATAATGTCAAGTTGCTCGCACAAAAGGCGAAAACAAAGAAGAGATAATGAATGGAAATGGGAGAGTCTTATTGGTGAAAACCCTCATGGGCACTATAAGGCGATGGTAAGTAGAGATAAATAAATAAGAAAGGCTGGTTGTGAAAACCTTTTAGGGCACTACTGGTCGAAGGTGAGCTGTGATTTGATGAAAATAATTGGCATAAAGAGGCCAACTTCAAAGACGAAAAGGAACAACAAGAAGAAATGGTAGATTGGTTGGATAGATTCGGATGTTCCATTCAAAACGAATGTCATGATCATTAAAGTTGGATACCATATTCAATGGAGCCCCTTTTTTATTTCTTTCCCCCTGAAGTGGCATTTTCAGTTAAATACTATTCCTTCTCATTTTTACATTGCGTCATTGTATCCATTTGTATAATTATTTTGAGTCAATCTTTATTAAAACAAACAAGAAATGATTTCAAAATCTGTTACCAGCTTTCTAACTGTATATCCTAGCACATCAAGAGGATATACCTAGCAAGCAACATACACAAAAAGTTTGTTGAAGTTAAACAAGATTTCAGGGTTCATGGACACGGAATTTCGAAAACTTTGCTGGTCTATCTGCTTAGAAGCCAACAAAGAAAGGGCAACAAAATTGGTCATCGTTTCCTAAAAATGCAAAATGAAGTACGTAGGGGCATACACAGCATTGACAAAGGCACAAATCCAATTGTGATTTCCTCTGATAAGCCGAAAAAGGTATTTTGAAGAAATCAAAAAGGTCGCTAAGCAAGATTTCCTTCTTGGGCAAAGCTGATAGCACTACAGACACAAACTGATATCGGGTGCAAAATAATCAAGTTTGATTTCTAAAGGAAAAACCCGCCAAAGAGAAGACTTGCTTTATAGATAAGGTTCAACAACACCTTAGACATCGGTTACAAAATAGTTGGAGGCAACATTAGAAAGCCAAAGTTTCCAGAACACGATACAGAGCCTTCTAGCCGTTTGGTACCATTACTAGCAAATCAGTTCTCTAACAGCGAGGTGGCTGCAGATTCAAATTGCTCAAGGAATTAAAGTCCACAAACCGACCACCATTGTCAAACTCACAAATCTTTCTTTGTTTGAAGCAGGAAATAAAGTAGTGTAGAATTGAAGTTCTCAAAGGACGAATATCACCAAAGATAAATTTTTCAAAGTCTCTGCTTGTTCTTTCTAGATATGCCTATAATCACATTATCAGCCACTGCATTTTCCAACATAAGGTACATCAGTCCTTAGTTGAGGTCCCATTTTGACATAGGTCACACCACTCCCTAGTCGCATGTTTAGTATAGGGTACACCAATTCCTAGTTGTATTTTCCAATATAAGGTAGAACAATCTTTACTGAGGTTCTATTTCCATACAAAGTATCCTATCCCCTGGTTACTTTCTCTCTAAGTGATATAAGGCGCCATCCCTTGGTTACATTCTCTCATCGATACATGGTGCCAATCCTTGGTCATATTCTATCTCAATAATATAGGGTGCCAACCCTTGGTTACATTCTTTCTCACTGATACAGGGCGCCAACCCTTGATTATATTCCCTCTTAGTGATACAGGGCACCAACCCCTGGTCACATTCACTAACCCCTAGTTACATTCCTTCTTCGTAATACAGGGCGCCGACACCTGGTTACATTCTTTCTCAGTGATACAGGGCACCAACCCCTGGTTACATTCCCTCCAAGTCTTTCAACCTCACTCGTAGGAGACGTACTTCCTAGTTTGGGTGCTAATCCTTGATTATATTCCCTCTTTGTGATATAGGGCGCCAAAACCAGGTTACATTCTTTCTCAGTGATACAGGGCGCTAACCCTTGGTTACCTTCTTTCTCAGTGATACAGGGCGCCAACCTCTAGTTACATTCCCTCCAAGTCCTTCAATTTCATTCGTAGGAGACTCACTTCCTAGTTTGAGTCATTCCAGTAAGAGACGCACTTCCTAGTCCAAGTCTTTCAACCTCACTCGTAAGAGACGCATTTCCTAATTTGAGTTACTCCGTTGGGAGACGCACTTCCTAATATGAAACATCAATCCTAGGAGACGCACTTCCTAGTCCAAGCCTTTGAACCTCACTCGTAGGATACACACTTCCTAATTGAGTCATTCCAATAGGAGGTGCACTTCCTACTCTGAACCATCAATCCTAGAAGACGCACTTCCTAGTCCAAGACTTTCAACCTCACTCATAAGAGACACACTTCCCAGTTTGAGTCATTCAAATAGGAGATGCACTTCCTACTCTAGACCATCAATCCTAGGAGATGCCCGACTTATTGTTTTAAAGAATTAACGCCTTATTCAGTGACTTAAGATTTTGAGCAGCTTCGTAATATGTATTATGACCTGTATGTGAGGTCGAGTTTGGTTTTCGAAAGATTCGGAGTTAGATTTAAAGAATAGTTCTCATTTTGAAGCTTAAATGGAAAGAGTTGACCGGAGAGTTGACTTTAGAGCAAACGACCTCGGAATAAAATTTTGATGATTCCAATAGTTTTGCATGGTCCTTTAGTACTTTGGTGTATGGACGTAGTTGGATTTGGAAGTCCGTAGGACAATTCGACACATTTTGGCGAAAGTTGGAAAATTTGACCGGGGAGTTGACTTTTTGATATCGGGATCGAAATCCGATTCTGAAAATTGGAACATCTTTGTTATGTCATTTATGAATTGTGTGCAAAATTTGAAGTTATTCCGGATTGATTTGATATGTTTCGACGCAAACTATAGAATTTGAAAATTCATACTCATAATTCGATTCGAGGTGCGATTCGTAGTTTGGATGTTGTTTGATGTGATTTGAGGCCTCGAGTAGGTTTGCGTTATGTTACAGGCCTTATTGGTATATATGGGAAGGTCCCGAGTGGCTCGAAAAAGTGTGGGATAGGATTCGGATCGTTTGGTGCCTTGTTGAATTTGTCGAAATTTCTGCTGCAGAAGCTTTGGACAGCACTGTGCAATCGTGGATCCTATTTCAGAAGCTTGTATCTCAAAATCTGTAAGAAATATGAATATTTGCAAAACATGAAAGTTGTAGACCTTGCATTCTAGTTTCCAGAAAGTTAAACGACTAATCGTTTGGACATTTGTACATAAAGTTATGCTTGATTGAATAAAGGCTAGTCAAGCTATTTTGAAAATTTTCCAGAAATTCTGATCCGAGGAGGCTATTTTGGAAGCTTATATCTCGAAATCTATAAGGAATCTAAAAATTTGATAAACCTTAAAATTGTAGCCCTTGCATTCTAGTGTCCAGAAAGTTAAACCGTTCATCATTTGGACATTTTTACAGAACGTTATGATCAATTGAATAAGGGCTGGTAAAACTATTTCTAGTAGACTTTTAGTGACGACTATTAATGACGAAAATCGCTTTTAGTGACGGATGGGCAGAAACATTTAATCACAAAAATCAGTCATTTTGCCATTTCATTTTGAAATTTTTGGAGCTCGGTTCTTGGGTGATTTTCACGTAAAAACATTAGGGTAAGTGTTCCTTATCCTATATTGATTATATTTCATGATTCCATACTCATTTACATCATGAATCCATGAATTTATGGAAGAAAAATAAGATTTTTAGCAAATCTTCCAAAAACGAAAATTTAAGATTCGAAAGCCAATCTGATGTCGGACTTCAATAATTTTTGTATGGTTGAACTCGTATCGGAACGGGTGTTCAGATTTCATGAAAATCCCGTCGAGTTCTGAGAAGCGAGCCCCCCATTGACTTTTAGTTGACTTTTTAGAATAAAATTTTAAGTTGATGTTATATTATCCGAAATTATTTCTGATGAATTTTAATGAAGTTATACACTTATTTTGGATAGATTGGAGCTATTCACAGGTCAATTCAAGCAAGAAGGCTATTTTGGAATATCGGCCTAACTTCAAAAAGGTAAGTATCTTGTCTAACCTTGTGTGGGGAATTACCCCTTAGGCTTTGAGTCTTATGTGGAAGTTGTGTGATTGAAAATTATGTACGCGAGGTGAAGAGTACATACTTGGTTTATATGTGCAAATTATATTGGTTAAAATTTGTAGACGCCAGTATGTATCTAATTGAAAATGGTTGACACTTAGTAAATTCTTGATTGTCATGCTTCATTCTTTGTTTGTCGAGTTTGTATTTATAGGATAATTTGATGTGATTGCTACTTGAATTTTTATGTAAATTCCATTTGTTTGGTGATTTGACATTTCCTAGAAATAATTTTATTATGTATTTTCCATACGCCAATAATTAATTAAATAAGGTAAGACGAGGCATTAATATAATTATGGAAAATTTGGATTAAAGAAGGTGTTGTCCTACGATGAATTATTTTTCCGTCCTTGTTGTTGTTTTGAGGTTATATATACCTTGTGTGGAGCCTTGGGCTTGTCATTGTGCAATTAATTGATTTTTTTGTATCTTTGAAATTGATTGTGGCCTATGGACAATTTGTGATATGAATTGTTGTATAGTGTTGTTGTGATAGTATTCCGTGTAAATGATTGTGTAATGCGTTGTTGATATTACATGGGTATAAGGGTGGAATTTCACTGTGTTTATGTGAGTTGGGATATTGTCTAGGCAGAGCGATAAGGGAGGCTATTGTACAGAGCGATAAGGGAGGCTATTATAAGACCGATAAGGGTGGCTATAGGAGAGATAATGGGGAATATTGTTTGATAATAGTGAGATATATGTTGAAATTATGAGCCTGTGAATATTGTCGGGCGGACTATGATATGGGCACGAGGTGCCAGGGAAATATGATGAATTTATTATTGAAATGTGAATTGTCCGTGCAGTTATGATATTAAATATGAGCACGAGGTGTCGTGGTTATATAATTAAAATGATATTGACACGTGAATTTTTCGTGAAGTTGTGATATGAAATATGGGCACGAGGTGCCGTGAGTAAATGATGACAATATTGGCACGTGAATTGTCCGTGCAGTTGTGATAGAAATATTGGCATGAGGTACCATGGAAATATGGAAATGGGCTGAGACCCGTATTTTATGATTTGAGATGAGGTGTCACGTGGTGACTATTATTTGAAAGAATTTTTATTCGAAAAATATTTATTTGGAAGAATTATATTCGGAAGATAATTGTTGAAAGAATTATATTAAAGTAAATTTACTCTCTCTCTCAAATGAAACTCCAGAATCATGAATCCCCAAGCCAAAAACCACCCGAACCACCTGATATTGATCATGACATTTCCATACAATCCAACCTAGATACCAAGTTATCCTTCAAGGATATGCTAACAATATCTAATCCGATGATGTTTGATGCAAACCTAAATCATAAAGATATAGAGTTAACAGATAGCTCTCAAGCGAAAGAAAGGACTGACAATCTGGAGTCCCTCATTACAAGAGGTATCAAAGTTATTGCTTTGTCAGAAGAAGATAGACAAAGAATTTACGAACCCTGAAAGTATGCTATTATAATGAAATTAGTGGGCAAACGCATGATGCACCACTATTTGCAAAAGAAAATCCAAGACCTATGGAAGCCAACGTAAGATATCCAAATGATTGATTTAGGAGAAGACTATTATATAATCAAGTTAAAAAAAATATGGAAAAAGCTATTCAACAAGGCCCTTGGTTTATTAACGGGCACTTCCTCTCTATTACTAAATGAAAACCAAATTTTGTAGCTTCCAAAGAGAGGTTGACAACAATGGCTGTTTGGATTAGACTCCTACAACTGCCTACAGAATTTTACGATGGAGAAATACTAAAAAAAAATTGGCAATGCAATTGGTCATTTACTAAAGGTAGATATTTGTACCTCAACTACACTAAGGGGAAGATATGCAAGGGTATGTGTTGAACTTCCCTTAGAAATCCCAGTCTAATCATTTCTATATGTGGGACAACACAAACAACATATTCACTATGAAGGAGATAATTTTCTATGCACAAATTGTAGTAGGCTGGGACACACAAAAAACCAATGCACATTTATCAAATTAGATGCCATGGCTATCAAAGAAGGAAATGAAGCACTGGCAACCAACTCTATGATGGAAAAACAAGACGAGGAGTGGAAAATAGTCTCGTTTAGTAAGGGAAAGAGGCCAGCACAAAGGAACATTTATCCAAATACCATCAAGCCAATCAACAACTCCAAAGGTCCAGGTATCCTCGTTAAGATGTTCAATGCTAGCACTGGTAAGTATCTTGATACTAAATATTTACAGTACAAATCAAAGGATTTGAAGGATCCCCCTACTTCAATGGATATAAAGATTGATAAAACTAATACCGCAAACTCCATGGTGAGCAATCCAGCAACCATGGCCAAAACCACCACTTCCCTACTTATTAAAAATAATTTTAATATCCTAGAAAATGAGCACATGGTTTTAGAAGAAACCACTAATGAAAGCATCCAAAATAATAAGAATTTTCTTAATAATCCTAAGACTACTCATGCAAAAGAACAAATGTCCAACACAAATGAGGATGGTGCCATGTTGGATATTAACGTGTCTAACTCAAAAAAAGGGAAAATGACCCCATGCATGAATTAAGAGTAAATGACTTTTGTAACCATCCTACTAATAATACATCCACTACCCTCCCTACTAATAAAACAAAACCTTTTGGTAATTATACTACTTTAACCAAAAATTTGGATAAAAATCTTGCTTTAGGATCTCATAATCTCTCCGTCCTTGAGCATGTAAGGCAAATGGCAAATAAAGAGGGCGAAGGCTTACATTTGTCCAACCAAAATAACTAATCAATGGATACTACTCCTATAGAGGCAATACCTATAAACCATGGCATTGGGCAACCAAAAGCCATGCAAGCGGAACACCCAATCATTACCATACTACCCAATCCTTCTCAAGCTTCCCCTAGCCCCTCTCACACGCCTAAGTTAGAAACGTTAGGTATTCCTATCCCTCTTCAAAATTCCCAGAATTCCTTCAACCATAAGGAGACTTCCCAGATCGATACCAATCCTAAGGCAACACAGAGCAATTGCCATGGAAAACCTTCCACCATTTCCTCCACAAGTAAAAAATCCATAGATAATTTATGTCCAACCACCACAAGCACAAGACTATCAACCAGTACCATGGATGGAAATGGGATTAATGGGCCATGCAGTATCATTCAATCTAAAAATCAACGGACAGGACTCAATTGTGATACTCCACAATACTCAGTATTTGGCTCAACTAGTAGCGGAGGGTATGAGACTAGCCATGAACAACTACCTCAACCAGGTTTGGATAAACAACATCCTACAACCCCTAGCTCCCTCAGTGAATCCTCAACTAGTGCATGCAATGAGAAATCACTGGAACTTACCACTCACTTTAACCACATATACCCTCACAATGCTCTTCTGGACATGCCATTCTTTCCTCCAGAGACACTAACTCAACTCAACCCTATCTTCATGCCTTGGGAGAATCCTCCACCAGTCCAGGAGCAAAACATTCCTCAACCACCCCATCAACCCACATCACCACCTTAGCAACAAGCCCAAAACCTAGAACCAGTAGAGGCAGAAATAGGGGAGGAGGAACCTCTCAATATAATCTTAGAACGAATCCTAGAGTTTTCAAGCCTAGACGGGGTAAAGGTATTTCTCTTTACGGAGATGCAAGAGAAGAGACACGTACTCAACTGCCCATTAGCATTGTACAAATGCTCGATGGACATCAGGTTACCCCAGGATCCAACTATGGGGAACAAGGCCATGATATTAGTACCGGCATTGAGAAGGAACCCTATTATGGGGACTGTGAGGGAAAATGGTGAACCACCAAACCAAAACCTTAATGTTTCCATGAATCGTCCAACAAATGTCATTATTTGGAATACAAGAGGTGGAAATAATGAAAATTTTAGGAGGAATTTCAGAGAGATGGTCGACACTCATAGACCTTGCATGGTGGCTTTACTGGAAACAAGAATGGTAGCCATGTTGAATTGCTCAATAACTTTGGCTTCACAGAAATGATAGAAGTTCCATCCAATAGCCAAGCTAGAGGAATTGTTCTTTTATACAAACATGAGGTGGTGACTGTCCAAAACTTCATTCATAGAAATCAGGAAATCCATGTAACGATTGAGGTATTACCTATACGTAAATTGTGGCTCTTTAGTACTATTTATGCTAGCACTGATTTATATTATAGAAATGCTATGTGGGATAACTTAGAAAATATTAGTAAAAATAATATAGGTCCTTGGATGGTGGGAGGGAATTTCAACAATGTATTTACTGCTAATGATAAGTTTGGTGGTAGGCCTATAAAAGATTCACGGGCAAAATTCCTTTGGTCCAAGATTAATTTCTGCAATCTAGTTGATCTTGGATTCAAGGGGTGCAAGTTTACTTGGTCCAATTATAGGAATAAAAAATGAATTAATAATGGAGAGATTGGATAAGATTTTTGGAAACGATAAATGGATTGAATTATTCCCTAATAGCTCTATAATTCATCTACCTAAAACTTATTCGGATCACAACCCCACTCTAGTCATGTTAATTCCTAAAAGCAGACTCCTCCACAAACAACCCTTTAGACTAGAAACTTTTTGGTATAATCATCCGGAATTCCAACCCCTATTAGAAAAAATGTGGTGTGATCCAAATTACCTTAGGAACTATCAAAAAAAATTTCAATGCCTAAAGAAATGGAAAGCTAATACGTTTGGTGACTTAATGGGAAAAAAGTGTAAGTTATTAGCTTGACTAAATGGCATACAAACATCGAACCACTATGCTACAAGTAGTTTCTTACAAAATCTGGAAAAAAAATTGAAAAAAGATTACAATGAGCTTCTCTTAATTGAAGATGATTACTAGAAAATTAGATCTAAGATCATGTGGCTAAACGAAGGTGACTCCAACACAAAATGTTTTCACATTTGTGTCACAAATAGGAAGAGACGTAATAAAATTAATTTTTTTAAAGATGATGTTGGTAATTGGATCAATGAACCTCTTCTTATTATGTCATATGTCAATAATTATTTTAAGGACATTTTTACCTCTTCTCATGCAATGACCAATAGGATAAACCCCCTAAACCATAGTTCAAATATTGGCATAGTTGATCTTAGTGCACTGGATGAACCCTTGCAAGAAATTGAAATCAAAAGGGTTATGTTTTCATTCAAGCCTTTTAAAGCTCCAGGACCGGATGGACTTCATCCTTTTTTTCACCAAAAATATTGGAGTATCATAGGTCCTTCAGTTGTGAAGCTTTGTAAAGACATATTCGACAGCCAAGTAATTCCTCCCATTATTAATAATACCTACCTTTGTCTAATACCCAAAATACCTAATGCAAATAACATCAGGAATTTTAGGCCAATTGGTTTGTGTAATACGATATACAAAATAGTCACAAAGATAATTGCTAATAGACTAAATCCTTTTTTAAATAACCTAATTAGTCCCTTCGAGCTAGCTTTGTGAAAAATAGAAGAGCTTCCGATAATGCTGTTATTATCCAAGACATTGTTTCAAACTTAAAAATATTAAAGGGAAAACAAGGTCAAATGCTTCTCAAAATCGATTTGGAGAAAGTGTTTGATCGTATTGAGTGGTCCTTCATACACTGTAACCCTTCAATACTTTAAATTTCCTCCCAAGTTCACAAAACTACTGTTAAATTGTATTACAACTACCTCAATATCTTTCCTAGTAAATGGCTCTATCACAAACTCCTTTAAGCCAACTAGGGGTATTAGACAAGGGGATCCCATTTCTCCATATATATTCATACTTTGTCTTGAAATGCTTTCAAGATATATTCATTATGAAATAGACTTAAGGAAATGGGATCCAATAACAACTGGAAGGAGGAGTCCAAAATTTTCCCATTTGTTCTTTGCGGACGATCTCACTTTGATGGCCAAAGCCAATAAGAAATCGTGTAACTCCATCAAAGAAGGTCTTGACTATTTTTGTAAAATTAATCTAAAATTTTGTTTTCAAAAAATTGGCTTGAATCCGACATAAAAGATCTTACTAACATACTAGGTATTAGGAAAAGTAAGTTTTTTGGCACATACCTAGGCTTCCCTATATTAAATAACTCTCCTAAGCCAAGAGACTACCAATTCATAATTGATAAGATGAGATCCCACCTAGCTGCTTGGTAAATGAATTTCATTAATATAGCCGGCAGAACTAGCCTGGCACACTCTAGTTTAAATTCAATTCCAAATTACTATATGCAATATACCTTACTACCAAAAAAGATTCTCAATAATATTGACAAGTGTGACGACCTGACCCGTCGTCTCAGGTGTTATTGCTCATTTTCCCCCATTTCATGCTTCTTCATATTTCGTTATCGGTATGTGGTGTGTTAGAGTTGATTTGGATTGATTTTTGATAAGAAATGAGACACTTAGTCTATTTTAAGAAGGCTTAAGTTGGAAAAGTCAATCTGATGTTGACTTATGAGTTAGAGGGCTCGGATGTGAATTCCGATAGTTCGGTTAGCTCTGGGAGGTGATTTGTGACTTGGGAGTGCGATCGGAATTGAATTTGGAGGTCCGGAGTAGAATTAGGCTTGAATTTGCGAAGTTGGAATTTTGGCAAATTCCGGTTGATAAGTGAGATTTTGATCCGAGGGTCGGAATGGAATTCCGAGAGTTGCTGCAGCTTCGTTGGGTGATTTTGGATATGTGTATAAATTTTCAGGTCATTCGGACATCGTTTGATCGCATGTGTGGTAAAGCTAATTAATATGGAAATTGGTTGAAATTCATTAAAAAGGGGTAAAACTAATGTAAGTTTTGCAATTTTTCGAGTAGCGGGCCCCGGGCTCGGATTTGCTAGTTTTGAGATTTTTGCTATTTCTCGATTTCTTTCGATTGGGTATTGTCCCCTTAGCATATCGTGATGCATTCGCTCTGATTTTGGCTAGATTCGACGCGCGTGGAGGCCGATTTGGAGGGCAAAGGCGTCGCGAGCTAGAGATTTCACCGGTTCGAGGTGAGTAATACTTGTAAATGATATCCTGAGGCTTTGAAACCCCGGATTTGCACATCATAGTACTGTATAGAGGTGACTTGCACGCCGGATATGAGCATGGGGTAGAGCACCGTTGGGGACTAAGACTTGGTTCTTCCCGGTTGTTGATTTTTACCGCATATTTGACTGAAATTATTTGTTATCATCATAATTTGGGCTGATTGCCATGTTTGAGGCTTCGTGACAACTACGTGAACCCTTCGGGGATTAATATCACTATTTTTGCATTACTTACATATTATTTGACCTCGGTCCAAGGTTTTAATACTATTTTGCAAACTCAGCCATTTTTTCTAATATTTGAAAACTTAAACAATATGTTATTGACATTTTGAGCTGAGGACCCTCATTTTAATATTGCCCAAGTGGCTTATGTGCATTTTTGGACTGAGCATGGATGGGGCTGCGCGCCGCAGCAGTATTATAGTGATTTCTGAATATATCGATGGCTCGGGCTGCACGCCGCAACGATGATATATTGATATTAAGGCCGAGAGCCTGTTTGAAGCCAAGACATGGCTGATATTGCGCTTGGGCTGTAGGAGCCCTCCAGAGTCTATACACACCCCTAGTGAGCGTCGTCGACGTTAAATGGATCAGAGTGCACGTCGCAGTGGGTACCGGAGTGTACCGTCATATGCATTGCATTGCATTGCATTCATACTTTTGTTCATTATTCGTTGTTTGTGTTATTTCTTGAGATATTTATCTGTTGTTCTGATATTGTCTGATCACTGTTAAAAAGGATAAATTTAAGAAAGTGGTAACAGTGACACTGTATGATGTAAACGGGTCAGGTAACGAGGGCTGACCAAGAACAAAAATATTGCCTGTAGAGCGAGTTTATGAGCTCAATTATGCATACTTGTTTGTGCCCGAGGGGCTGACTTTTGTGCTGACTTGCATTACCTGTTCCGCATTTAATTGCTTTACTGTGGGAAAAAGATATTTTCAAAAAGGGGTTTTGAACTGAGTCATGATATTTTCTAAAGGATTTTTCACGTTTTCCCTGTTTTTCTCAATGGTTACATCGTACCATATAGCATGTTGGTTTGCCTTACGTGGTTTATTGCTGCTCAATTATTATTTACCCTTATTACTTACTGAGTTGGAGTACTCACTTTACTCCCTACACCTCGTGTGCAGTTGCAGGTATTGTTCACCCGGTAGCGGGTTTTGAGCTGATTGAAGATTTGTTATCATACCTGAGCCAGGTGACTGCTAGCGTCCGCGACACCAGATCTTCTCCCTTATTTTATGTTGTTCATGTTACTTTCAGACCTTGTTCCTATTTCTGGACTTGTAGTACTTTAGTGAACTCTGTAGTAGCTCATGACTAGTGACACCCTGATATCGGGCTGTGACAGGACGGTTCCCTGTCGTTATTGTTGTTTTTCGCGCTTTTGATTATACTAATCATGTTTTTAGATTTGTAAATGTTAAATAATTATTAATCTGTTGGCTGACCTTGTCTTCATGAGAGGCGCCATCACGACCGGGTTAGGGATTTGAGTCGTGACAAGTTGGTATCAGAGCCTAGGTTACTAGGTCTAACGAGTCATGAGCAGGTTTAGTAGAGTCTCGCGGATCGGTACAGAGATGTCTGTATTTATCCTCGAGAGGCTGCAGAAACTTTAGGAAAATTTCATTTTTCTTAGAATTCTTATCGTGCGTACTTGATTCAGCTTGAGATATAACTCTTGAAATTCCTTCCACGCGTTTGTACACGCACATTAGCGCTTAGTATCAGATGTGACTTGATGGCTGGTGATTCCCCGATCAAGGGGCGAGATATAATCTTTGTGAGTTTGATGTTGGGCCAGTCTGGAGGACTGGAGGCCGGATCTTTGCTTATGGCTTGAGCACCAAGGTGCTGATTTTGTGAGCTGGTGTTATGAACTTTTATATTCGGTATTGTCCCTATTAGCCGGAAGGGCGGTTGGATATCCATGTGATGAGTATGTTGGTAATGCGAGATGTATCTATGTGATCTTGGTAGTGACGAAGAAGTCTGCTGGATAATGGATGAACTGTTAAGTGTTCGTTTCCTATTGTGGTTTGATGTGTAGCCCGAATATAGGCGCGTGAAGAATATTTTTGTATCTCCTAGTTGGAAAGTGAAGTGCATTGCGTGTGGCGATATGAGTTCAGATTCAGGAAGACTAAATGGCTGTGTTATGTGTATGATGGTGGAAGATGTGCTGAAATACTAAACTGAGGCGAAGCAGGTGGGTTATCTCCTACAGAGTGTTTTTATGAGGTACGATTCTTATGTATATGTTAGAAGATCTCATGTGTAATTGAAGGGTACGTGTTGAAATTTAAAAATTCGGGTCGCTTAGGGAGTGGACTCAGTGGATATGGGGATGAATGCGAGGTTTGCAGAGGATTGCAGAACTCGATGATCTGTGTTTTCACAAACTTGTAGATGATTGAGTTTAACCTCATTGTGGCATCATTAGAGTAAAAGTGTTATGAAATGTTAAGGGTGTCTTGATGTATGGCTTCGAGCCAAGTTGGGGAAGTTGCTGTTGATTAGCTGACTGCACGGTTATGTGCTATGTTGGTTTCGTTTCGAGATATGCTGGCGGATCAGTTCTAGTTGCAGAAATTGAGCCGAGGATGGCACGAGTGAAGCAAAATTTTGACAAAGGTTATATGGTACTTTGCGGATGTGTGGAAATAATAGGATGTCTTGAGCTGTTGTTGATAAAGAATGCTTAGTGTAAAGATAAGGAAGATGTTTGGTTGTATCGGAATGAGATCATGTCCTGTGGGGTCAGAGTGCTAATGAGGCACGGGTGGTTACGTTTGTTTGATCAGGTAAGTTGTAGATGAATAAGAGTGAATGACTTACGAGAATGGTTCTAATGGGTTCAAGAGTCTGCGTACGTCAATTGAGAGTTCTAAAGTTGCATATGGGGTTAGGAACTGAGTTTCATTAGAAGATGTCAAGACTTGTGGTATTCTATGTTGATTATGGTAATCCATGTATCCGCATCAGGAAAGTAAAGGAAATAGAGTTAGATTCGCAGTAAGTTCTTCAAGCAGAGCATACGGGAATGTGGTATTTCTGGGAATAATTGAGAGAGTATTCAGTGGCTTGTGGGTCTTAGACAGTGTGGTCTTGTGCTTGGGTCTCGTGTAGTGAGCCTGTGTTGAGGAACTGTGGTGCTTTAGCAAGAGGGAATATCAAGTTGAAAACGAATCAGAAGAAATTTAGATAAATTGAGTAGCTTGATAAAGGGCCGGATCGGCATGGTAAGGGTATGCTTAATTCTTGGTATGTATTCGAGGTAATGGGTTAGCACATGTAATTTTGCAGCTATGCTCTTGAGTTTTGACGACTTGCTTAGTGTGATTTGGTTAGAAGGATTCAGTCATGGCAGTTTAGTTTGTGCAAATGAAATTGGGAAAGTTCTTGTTGATTGCTACCGTGGTTGAAGAGGTGCATTTTTTACGAATGTGAGAAAGCACTTAGGTAGCGGGTAGCCTCGGATAATAAAGGAAAATGGTGCAGCTGTTTGAAAGTGATTCGATGAGAGTATAAATTTCAGAGAAAGGGCAATGTGATTAAGTGATGTTACTTCAGTGGTGTTGCGGCACTTCCTCGTTAGAACGACAGGTGATATTCGAATTGCTTGGTGGCACAGGAGATTATTGGATATTTAGCTGTGGCATGTGTTCAAACGGCGGAATTGGGATCCAATATGATGATTCGTATGCTATATGGAATTGGAGGCGGAAGTCCTCATATTCGAGCTATTTGTGATGGTGGATCGTGTGTATCGGCACCGTTTGGCAAGTATTGGGATTTGTAGGCTCAAGTGAATCTTTTGTTGCTGGTATGTTGGATTTTGGATGTGATGTTGAAGTTCAGACTGGTTGTCTCAGTGTTAGATTAATTCTGGACTATTGCGTTATGGGCTATGCCGGAAACGCCACGGTTTGAGTAGCGAGGTGCATTGGGTTATATTCTTGTGGAGCAGTTTATCTTTTAAAGACCCAGCGGACGGCTGGGAAGGATTGCTTTTCCTAATTGAGCCTTCATGATGGATGTCAGTGCAGAGGTTGCTATTATTAGGCCAGTTCCGGCGTTAAGAGACTTTTCGGATGCGTATCCCAGTATGAGTTGACTCGGCTGGTTCCAAATCTTATTGTCGAGGGATAGGTTGACTCGACCGTTGCTGAGCTTATCAGCTATCTGGAGAGATCTATGAGTTGTTTTCTGCGTTGCGAGATGTTATGATTTACGGACTATGGGCACATATGGTGCGGTGCTATCGAGATTCATAGTGGAAGTTGAGAGTAAAACCTCAATTGCGCTTGAGTTTTTAGCTTATAACGCTATGTGTAGATATTGTATGCACTCAGTATGCTTACGACCGGTACTTAGTATTTTGTTGTAATGACCAAATTTGGCTCAATGTGCATCTCCCTATGTGAGATATATATATGTATCGGGTGGCACGCCGCCATGAGTAAGTGTGGATCGGATGGCACGCCGCCATGAGTATGTGTGGATCGGATGGCACGCCGCCATGAGTATGTGTAGATCGGATGGCACGCCGCCATGAGTATGTGTGGATCGGATGGCACGCCGCCATAACTATGTGTGGACCGGGTGGCACGCTGCCATGGGTATGTTATCTAGATCAGATTGTGTCACGCCCCAACCTCGGGAGGCGCGACCGGCGCTCAATCAAGTGAACCCGACTGAGCAAGCCTAACCGAACACTTTCTACCCCAACTCAATATAAATACGGAACTCATGCCTTTGATTTATTTAGACGATAATACACGGTGTATACCACATTACTGATTCATTTC
>MU784728.1:49476-91708 GCA_026770625.1 Nicotiana glauca
ATAAAAATACAAATATATATATATATATATATATATATATATATATATATATATATATATATATATATATATAATTCATTCTTTATTTTTGTATTTTAGGAATTAACTAACTGTTCAATTGGTGAATTAATCTAGTTAATTGATCATTAGAATAAGTTGTTTAATTAATTTATTTGTGTAAAATTAATTTAATAAGTAGGATTAAAGGAAAATGGACTAAAATTAAAATGATCAGGTGGCTAAAAGTGTAATATCATGTTTAACTGAGTGGCTCCTTGAAACTACGTCACTTGATTTAATAAAATCAAGATGAAATCTGATCCCTCCCTTATCTTTGATCCAATGGCCCAAATTTAATTCCACTTGGCATATAAGAAGCCCTTTTAAATTAGATTTTTCCCATTTTCTCCATAACCCGAACCCTAGAAGCCCTTCTCCTCTCTTCTTCTCCCTAGCCGCTGCTGCCTCTCCCCACTGCAGCGCCGCCCTTCGGAATTTGCCACCGGTGGAGGAGCACCCAAAACCACCCTAAAATTTCACCCTTTGTTCCTCTCAACCTCCTCTTTCCATATCTTCAAACAAAATCCTTCAAAACCCCCTCAAAATCCACGAATTTTAGATCTAGGAAAACCCTAGCCGCACTTTTTTGTGAAATACATGAATATTTAGCCATCCCCTTCACCCAACTCCTACATAGAAGTATATAGCTCGACAAGGGCTATCATTTGGCATTGGTCTTAACCCGAAACTCTGGCGACCCCCATTGCCCACCGATGTTGCTTCTCCATCTTTTTTATTTTTTTTCCGACCAAAGGCACTTGTTTCCTTTTGGCAAAATATCGGAATCTATTAGTTTAGAGTCTGCCAAAAAGAAACATGCGCTTCAAGGTCGGACAGCCACCACTTTTGCATCCTCGGCATGGTCTCATTGCTTGATTCGACGTCGAATATCCCGGAGTTTGGTATAAGCTCGCACCCTAATCTTTTCGCTCTTTTTTTGTAATTTCAGTTTTTTCCCATTTATGTTTAGGTTTTAGTTTAATTTTCTATTTTCACTTGATTGTTAATCCGTGATCATTAGTTCGTGTTTACTTTCATTAACAATCTTTAATGTTGGTCGTTGCTTAATATTTTCGAATCAGGTACTTAGTCGTTTGCTCAAGATTGATATTAATCGTTATTTGATAGCTTATCAATGTTTGTTTAAGTTGTATTTTTGGGCAGCGTTTTCTTATTTCAATCGCCCATTGTTAGTTCTCATTAATCGATTAGTTTTAGTTTAGTTCGTTTGGGTACTTAGTTCAATTGCAATTGAATTCATGTACTAGCTTTGCATATTCATAGTTGGTTTGAGTATGAGTGTTTTTGCTTGAATTTCAATCATGTGTTGATAAAAGCTAAATACTTGAGTGTAAGGTACATGTTTGTTGCCTTTTACTATTTGGAGTAAGTTTGAGGTATAAGTACCCTTATTTGTGTCTAATTTTAGTGAAAAAGGACAGTCGTTTATCATGATTTTGAAAAGATTTTTGGTGCAACTTTGATTCACTTTCAAGGCTGCCCTCTCCTACAAAGGGAGGGTCTTTCTTTCACTTTAAGAGGGAGGCATCGGAAAAAAGAGGGAAAAAGATAAAAATTTCAGCAACTCTTTTCTTTCACTTGCTTTTAGTTTGAAGCATTAGTTTCTGGGATTTTATTTTATTGTTTTTCTACTGGGATTCCTTGGTTTCGAGTTACCGGGGCTGCTGATTTACTATTGTGACTGCTGGTTTGGAGCTATCTGAAGCTTGTAGTTTGTTGTTTGTTTCATTGCATTAGTGAAAACAAAACAAAAAAAGGAGTTTATGCTCTAAAGGTTAGTTTGTATACTCATTCTCTACTCTCTATATTCTTATTGTAAATTAACGTTTTATGAAAGAACTTGTCTTAGTAGATGCATTAAGTTTCTATGTTTTCAGTTTTGTTGTTATAAATTCTATTGTTGAATGTTTAAGGTATTTTCATGACAAAACAGCATGTTGACTTACTTTTCTTCCTTTGGTATTAAGCAAGGACTAAATATTTTAGGTGCCGATTAGTTTTTCTTTGTGGTTACATGACAAATGACATCTATGGTGTAGTTGTAAGAATGTATTTATTTTAATCTCAACCTGTCCTTGAGTTAATTATTTCCCCAACTTTACTCATATTGAAAAGGGTTTTTTTCATGTAAAAGTAGCTTTAATGAGATGGTATATAGATTAATGTTACGAATTTCAAGAATTAAGAATCCACGGTCATACATCTAGCAAAAATAAAAGTGTTTTCTTCTTTGGATTGATGTTTTAAATTAATCGAAATATTGTTTCATAAAGATACAAAAAAGTGAATTTCAGTTTGGGTCTCTATTTCAACGTCCTTTTGCTAGCTAAAGTTCTAAATTTTAGGTGCATTGTGAGTGTTTCTTTGGTGCAAGTCATTAATTAAAACTTTTAAAAGTAATATCTACTTAGCTTGGAAACTTAAAGGAATTTCTCAAAAATTCAGTACTTATGAAATAATTTTTCTCAACTACAAAAGACTTGCTTTGCTCCCAGGAAATGATCCGTTTTAATCGCTAGGCAATTAGTAGGCGTACTTTAACTTCACAGAATCGCTTGCGTAGCGTGATGTTTAACATTTAATAAATTAATTCAATAATCTCATATCATACCCCACTAGTTTTAGTTAATCCTTTGCTAAAATCGTGGATTCGCTTGCGTAGCGCCGATAGTTGACTTTTAATAATTTTTCAAAAATTAATTTCCTCAAATATAGTAATTTTTCCAAAAAGTAATAACATACTAATAATCTTTTGTCATGACTGCGGATTCGCTTGCGTAGTGCTGTTATGACTAAATTAATAAATTTTATCTCGATCACACATTCACTTGCGTAGTGTGATTACGATAGTTTAATATAAGGAATCTTATCAAAACATGATAGTCGTAGCTCTGTGATTATAGTTTCCAGAAAGTTAAATCATTCCTCATTTGGACATTTGTACAGAAAGTTATGATCGATTGAATGAAGACTAGTAAAGCAGTTTCGCCAAAAATTTCTAATGTGTGGAGCCGACTTTGGATGCTTATATCTCGAAATCTATAAGGAATCTGAAAATTATCAAAACATAAAAGTTGTAACCCTTTAATTCTAGTTTTCAGAAAGTTAAACCATAAATCATTGGACATTTGTATAGAAAATTATGATTGGTTGACCGAAGGCTAATAGCAATTTATATTTGCCCGAAAATCAGGCAAAGTCGCATTTCACACCTGCGACTTTCCTAGGCAAAATGCTTTAAAATAGGAATTAGCCATTTTTACTCATTTTTGAGTTTTGAGTCACGGATTTTGGGTGGTTCCAAAGGGATTTTTCATGACTTCGACTTGGGTAAGTGCTCTATATCCGAAAGTGATTATATTTCATAAATCCATGTCCATATTCATCAATTATTTCGGATTTAGGGGGAAGAAATTGGGATTTTTGTAAAATCTTCCAATTACAAAAATTTAGATTTAAAAGCCAATCCGACGTCGGAATTCGATAAGTGTAACGACCCGGTCGTTCGCTCTGAGAGTTATAGCCCTGTTTTCCCCATTTATACTTTTTTATGTGTTTTTCAGTTGTGTTGAGTTGTATCGAGTTGGTAGGTTTGGGTTCGGGGTAGTTTTGGAGTGAAATGATTACGTAGTCTCCAAGTTAGAAAGCTAAATTAGAAAAGTCAACCGGAAGTTGACTTATGAGTAAACGAAATCGAATTTATATTTTTATGATTTGATTAGCTTCGTTGGGTGATTTTAGACATAGAATGTGTTCCGAATATAATTTGGAGGTCCGTGGTAGAATTAGGCTTGAATTGGCGAAAGTTGGAAGTTTAGAAGTTCTTAGGCTTGAATTCGAGGTTGATTTTGCGTTTTGGGTGATCCGAAGGTTTGACTAAGTTCGGGTAGTGATATATAAATTTTTGGAATTATTAGTTGAGGTTCCGTGGGCCTCGTGTGAGTTTCAGATAGGTTTGTATTGTGTTGCGCTCGTTTTTCTTATGTTTCGACGCAGTTTCTTCAATCATAAATGATACCATATTGAACAAATGAGCTCATATTTCGTTTTTTATTGAAGCATTAGATCCGCATCATAATTACGGACCCGTTGCAAAAAGAATCATCGAATTTGGACATCGAATGAGGATTTTATGGTCATTTTACAAAGCATTAGGTTGCCAGATTTTTCAGTTTAATTACGAAATTGCCACTGACTGCGTATTTAAAAATCTGCACTATTTGCAAATATTAAAACCTACATATTTCATTCATTATATGGTCAAATTGAGTGATTCCAAAGCCTAACTTGACTAGAATTTTATAAAGAATCTATTGGAGGCATAAAATATGAGTTTAGAGATTTTTTGGCATGAGAAACGAGGCAGAATAGCTGGTAGAAAATACATAAAACTAGGGTTTGCTCATTCGATCATATTTTGAGTTGGGGAGCTCGAATTTGGGAGATTTTGGAGGAGATATTAACCATATGGATTGGGGTAAGTTTTCTCTACTCGGTTTTGATTATATTTCATGAATCTATCTTCGTTTTTTAGGATTTGATTGATGATTTCAAAGTGAAAAATTGAGGGAGTTAGGGTTTGAGTTTTGGAGAGTTTTAAGTGAGGATTTGAGGGATCAAACAGAGTACGATTTTGACGAATTTTATATGGTTAGACTCGGGAGAGGACGAGGATTATTATTCTGCCATTTTTGTCTAATTCCGAAATATGGGCCCGGGGGGCGGGTTTTGGCCGATTTCGGATTTTTGACCTATTTATTGTGGAATTCGATTCTTTAGACTATGTTGATAGTAGTATTCTGAATATGGATAGATTGGGAGCTTTTGGAGACCGAGTCCAGAGACTAGGGCATTCCGAAGTTGGATTTTACGCGGTTGAGGTAAGTAACAGTTTTAACTCTGGCTTTGAGGGTATAAAGCCGTAAAAAAATTGCTATCATGTAACTGTTTGGTGGTGATACCCACGCTAGGTGACGGGCGTGTGGGTGTACACCACGAGGGATTACGACTTGGTCTGTCCCGTTAGGCTTGAGGCCTAATAGCAATTATCTGTGTTTACGTAATTACTTGTTGTTGAACTTGTTTGCCTTCATGTTAGAGATCATGTTTAGGCTTTATTCAAGATCACATTATTTGTACTGAGTCATAAAAATTATTGTATATGTTTATCTCAGTCTTTATTAATTGCTAATATGCTGTGATACGTGATGTGGGCTGTGTCCCCTTATTTATTGATGATGGTGAGGCTAGTGAGGTACATGATCGAGTAAGGCCGAGGGCCTGGTTGTGAGGATATTAATATCATAGCGCGTGAGTTATCCGTATAGCACGTGAGTTGACCGTGCGGGTCCAGGTATTTATACCATAGCGCGTGAGTTATCCGCGTAGCATGTGAGTTGACCGTGCGGATCCAGGTATTGAGATGGTGGCACGTGAGTTGTCCGTGCTTAGCTATTGGGCTTTGAAAGCCCCTCCGGAGTTTGTATACACCCCTAGTGAGCGCAGAGTGTTGAGTGTTTTAAGTGTGTTGAGTGTTGAGTGTGAGTGCTGAGTGATGGAGTGATATTGCTGTGAGGTTACATTTACTTTTGTTGTTGTTGCATTTACCTGTTAACTTCTTTGTGGTATTTGTTGGTTTTATGGAATTTACTTGTTTATTCATGTTTATTGTAAATTATGAAAATAAATAATTGGACTGTTTTCCTTAGCTCGTCACTGCTACTCAGTTTCTTAGTTATTTCTGTTACTACTGAGGTGGTTGTACTCATACTACACCCTGCACTTTATGTGCAGATCCATGTGAGTTACAGCACGACGATCGTTGATTTCAGGCCGGCTATCTGTAGAGATTGCAAGGTAGCTGCCAGCGTTCGTTGGACCTTGTTACTCCTTTTGTCATTTCTTTTTTTGGACAGTTAGACATTTTATATATCTTAGTTCATAATTTTAGATGTTCATGACTTAGTAACACCCCGATATCTGGGACTATTGTCGTACTTTATATTATTTATATATAGAGTTGGTTTAGTTTATCATGAATTAAATTATTAGAAATATTTTATTAATTTCTTATAATCGATTTAGTAGTAATATTTCGGGAAGTAGGCTTGCCTTGTAACACGATAGGCGCCATCACGACAATGATTAGATTTTGGGTCGTGATAATAAGTTTTGTATGATTGAACTCGTATCAGAATGGGTGTTCAGATTTCATTTTTCTGAGATCCGAGACGTGAGTCCCATTGTCAATTTTTTTTTTTATGAATTTTGGATTTTAATCTGGGAAATTAGTAAATTCATATATAATTAAATCCTACAATTTTTATTGAGTATTTCAAATTATTTATGACTAGATTTGAGGCTTTCGGACACGAATTTGGAAAACAAAGGTTTATTGGAATCTTGAATTTGGTTGCGGAGCGAGGTATGTCTTCTTTCTAAACTTGTAAGAGGGTATTAACCCCATATATAAAATAATTAAATATGTGCACCTATTTGTAGGGGCTACGTACGCACGAGGTGATGAGAGTCCGTGCGTATCTACTATTATGTTTAAGTTCGAGTAGTCTAGGACCCAAAAACATGATTTACTTGCCGTGCTTGTAACTTATTGACAAATTAAAAGGCTTAAATAATATCAAACTTGGTAAATAGATTTAGAAAGGGCTAAACATTACTTTCTTGACTGTTAAAAGAAAAGTTGTATATTCCCTGGGTGATTGTCTCGTGATGAAGTCTTGATTGCCTTTTTGGATGTGTGTTTCTATGTGTACCTGCGTCGCATGTATGATTAGCAACCAGGTTATTTCTTTTATTTATATTTGACCGCGTCACATGTATGATTCGCGAGCGAGGTAATAGATGCATCTATGGTTCTCTCCATTCAATCCTATGGCAGCAGTGCACATTTTATTACTATGTTGGATCAGGTCGTACTACCTCGGCATGATTTGCTCATGCTTGTATTGCTTGCCTTGACACTTATAAATAATGATATTGCCTCTCTGGCCTGAGATAAATTGATAAATGATGAAACACAAATTTTGGAAATCTCTTATTAATAAAAGAAATTGTTTACCTGCTTCATGCCTATTGAGTTTGAAATCACTTTATAAAATCCATGCTTCTACATATTTTGCTATTTATTTATTGGACTACTAGTGAGTGCCGAAGTCGATCTCTCGTCACTACCTCTTCGAGATTAGATGGGATACTTACTGGGTACGTATTATTTTCGTACTCATACTAAACTTGCTGTGCATTTTGTTGCACATACACATTATGCATAGTGGCCTCGTTGGGCGCAATGGAATGGTTGACACATAGATTTAGGTGAGTTGCATCGCTCGAAACGACTAGCAGCCAGCAGAGTCTCTTTCAGAGTATTGTAATTTTTTTCTAGTCCAATTATATTCCGGATAGTTATCATATTGTACTTTATTTCCTAGAAATTGCTCATGCACTTGTGACACCGGGTTCTGGGATGACCATAGAATTTATTCAGTATTTAAATTTATTAAAGACACCATTATTTTTTCGGTTCAGTTCATTATTTATTGTTTAATGTAAAGAAAAGAATTAATTTCAAAAATACTAAAATGAAGAATTTATTTAACTTCTTGTTGTTGGCTTGCCTCACAAGTGGTGTCCGGTGCCATCACGACCTTTAATGGATTTTGGATTGTGACACCTAATTCTATCTAACCATGTATGCCCACACATCCATCTCAACATCCTCATTTCAGCTACTTTCATTTGTTGGACATGGGAGTATTTGACTGGCCAACACTCTGCCTCTTACAATATAGTCTGTTTAACCACTACTTTGTATAACTTACCTTTAAGTCTCAATGGCAGATTCTTATCGCACAAGATACCGGAAGCGAGCCTTCACTTCATCCATCCTGCTCCGATACGATGTGTGACTTCCTCATCAATATCCTCCATCATTCTGAATTATAGACCCCAGATACTTGAAACTCTCTCCCCCGGGGATGGTTTGCATAACAAGCCTCACATCCCTATTCGTTTCCAAGGTAGCACCGCTCAACTTGTACTCCAAGTATTGCCTTGGTCCTGCTCAACTTGAAACCCTTAGACTCAAGGGTATGTCTTCAGACCTCCAGCCTCTCATTAACACTATCTCGCGTCTCATTAATCAGGAATATATCATCTACAAATAACATGTACCAAAGCACCTCCCTTCAAATGTGTCACGTTAATGCGTCCATTGCCAAGGAAAACAAAAATGGGCTAAGTATTGATCCCTGATGCAGCCCATCTCAACAGGGAAGTACTCAGAGTCTCCTCATGATGTCCTAACACGTGTCTTAGCTCCATCATATATGTCCGAGATCACTCTAATATATGTTATAGGCACTCTCTTAGCCTCCAAACATCTCCATAGGACCTCTCTTGGGACTCTCTTAGCTACTTATAAACAATTAATACTAAAATTGAAAAAATAAAAATTTAATTTTATCTAATTTAAATCAAAATATGATGTATATTACAATAAAAAAAATATATTTACAAAAAAAAATTATATCTATTAAATATTCCACAATTTAATCATGTCCCCTTTATTTTTACCACATCATGCCCCATTATCTATACTATATTAAAAGTACGAAACCCCTTAGCCAAATGTCGTTCGCCTATTTTATCTTTTAATATAAGTTTTGCATTGGATAAATATGTAATTTAAGATACATTTCTAATATTTAGGATTTTTAAATCAAATAAAATTTAAATTATATCTAATATTTAGGAGTTCAAAATCAACTAAATAAGGACGAAAAATTAAGAAAATAGATGAGAATACAAAGAAGTAAAAGGTAAGATTCTTTTTAAACAAGGAAACTATACGACCAAATATAACATAAATTGTATAAATATACATAATATGCACACAATTACTACACATAAATCTTCGAAAATATGAATGTCATTTTCTTATTGAACTATGCATTGAAAAATTAGAATACGTAACCAAAAGAGTTCTTATTTGTGTATTATTAGTTGACTTTGCTTTTACTAATTTAAATTGAGTTTTATAAAATTTTAATTTATTCTTTAGTTATCACCCAATAAGTTCTTTCTTCCAAAACGCAGGAGGAAAGAAATTTAAACTTTACAATGTTTATTTATTTCTTACTAATTCTTATTTTATGCACTATATAGTTAAAAAAGATGACGAATTGGATAGTATTTTGCTATGATTTTTCAATTACTTCTTTTAAATACTTGTAATTATAGAAATATTATTTTTATAATACCTAAAATTTATAAATAAAAAAATTATTTTCAAAATATAAGATAAAAATTAAATAGTTTGACTTATATTGGGAAGTCGAATAAAATTTAAAGGAGATAGTATTTCTACTTTAATTTATTTAACCAGTAATTTTTAGTATTTTGTTCTAGGGAAGTCGAATGAAATTTAAAGGAGATAGTATTTCTACTTTAATTTATTTAACCAGTAATTTTTAGTATTTTGTTCTAGAACGTTGACTAATTATTAGTCATATCAAAATGCAGTCATCAAAATGCAGTCATCGTTTTCACGAGCTTATACTTTTTAATTTTATTTTATATATAATACATTGCTTAAAATAATTTATTTGATTTAAAAAATATATCTCCATTATTATATATTCACGTGCAATGTGCGTACTTTAAGACATTAAAAGCACAAAAACCCTCAGCGAAATATCGTTTGGCTTTTTTATCCTTAAAAATAAAATTCTCATTGGACAATATTGTCATTTAATTATTCTTTTAATATAATATAAACAATAAAAGTTTATCATTTAATTATTCTCCTAAATTAGGAATTTATAAACAATAAAAATTTAATTATTTCTTATTTGAACTAGTTAGAAAGTCCTAATATTAAGAATTTTAATATGCTAGAATTTTATTTCCTTGTATGTAACTTCAATTTGTTGAACCTATTGTAGTGAGATTATTGCTTCCTCCCAAGTTTGCCTTTTTTTCTTCTTGTCACGACCCAAAAATCGACCCGGTCGTGATGGCACTTATTGTGAAATTACGCCAGCCAAATTATCTTCAAATACTCCTCATTTCATTTAAAACTTAAGTAAAACCATGTTTTTAATAGAAATCCGGTAAAAGATATAAAGTAAAAATCAAATTAAAGCGAAAAATACAAGCCCGACCTCGGGTGTCACTAAGTCATGAGCCAAATACTATAACTGTTCGAAATAAAACAAGACTAACAAGTCTGAGAATAGCCAACAAATGCACTAATAGGAAGATAAGGAAGGAGAAAGGCGGGACTGCGATCGCCAGGAAGCTACCTCGCTATCTCCAATGAAAGCCCACGACTGAAATGATCAGCAACCGCTACCTTGGCCGGAGACACCTGAATCTCAACACAAGGTGCAAGGGGTAACGTGAGTACACTAAGTTAGTAAGTAACAAGTCCAAACTATGGACTGGAAGGTAGTGACGAACCAAACCTTAACAGGTAATACAATTAAATTGTACAGAAAAGTAGACATGCTTGTAGTTCCAGTGAAAACTCAACAGTAAGTAAATACAGTATAAACAGTACAGAGTATAATCTCAAGAAATCTCTATGTACCAATGCACATATAACATGATCAAGTTTCTGTGTACCTCCTCTCTCAAGTGCTCAACCACTTGGTATTGTCTATAGCCATCCGGCCTAGGGAAGATCCATCCCGGAATATATACACATCACTGACCGCAGTCATCCAATATCGAGAACGGCCATTCTAGCCATATGGAGAAGATCCATCTCTAGGTATAAATACTTCGGACAAGATCCATGTCCAGGGAATATCCATCCCTCAATATCATCAACTGCGCTTACTGGGGGTGTGTTAGTGTTACTGACTCCGGATGGGCTCCTACAACCCAAGCGCTATCATAATCATCAACATAACCGCTACGGCGTGTAGCCCGATCCCATAACTGCCACTCACAATCAGGCTCTCGGCCTCACTCAGTCATCACTCTCCAGACTCACACACAGAGGCTCACAATGTCATGATACAAGCCCGAATAATGATATAATGTGCCAAATAATGATAATCGAGATTGAGACATGATATAAAATACATGAACAGGACTAAGTACAGAATATCAATGAAGCTAATGATATGACCGCAAGAAATGACCTCTCATATCTCAACAGTATCGCGTGAAGCCCTAACAGGATATCTAGCATGTTTTTACAACACATTTACTTAATCACATGATAGAAACACGGATACCAACAAGAAAAAGTTAATAAGCGGTGCCATCGAATGATCTAGGCCGCAATTCTCACGGTGCATGCCCACACGCCCGTCACTTGGAATTTGCGACACCTCAATAGTAATCATACAACACATAGTTCTACCCTCAGAACTAAGATTGGAAGCGTTACCTACCTCAAGCCAAGCCAAACTTTAGCCTGCGACGCCCTTGCCTCTCGATTCGGCCGCCAAATGTCCAGAATCTAACCAAAATTAGTAAATTATCATCAATATACGCTAAAGGAATGAAACCCATACGAAAATTATCAAATTAACTCAAAAATTTCGAAACTGGCCAAACCCGACCCCCGGGCCCATATCTTGAAATTCGATAAAACTCACATCATAAGAATCATTATCCTCCCACAAGTCCATACATACCAAAAACATAAAATCGGACCTTAAATAGCCCCTCAAATCCCCAATCAAAGCTCTCCAATTACAAGCCCTAATTCCCCAATATTTAGCCTTTAAATCCCACAAATTTCATGTCTAATTAGTTAGAAATCACCATAGGATCGAGTATTGAGTTCAAAAACCTTACCTTCAAGCGTTTCCCTTCAAATCCCTCTTCAATCCTTCTCAAAAGGCTTCAAAGCCGTCTAAAAAATGATGGAACAAAGCTGAAATTCACGAAGGAAGGTTTATATAGTTTCTGCCTAGGCATTTCTGCACCTGCGGACAAATTATCTCATCTGCGGTCCGCACCTGCGGACAAATCTCTGCTTCTGTAGATTTTCACTTAAAACCCCTCACCCGCACCTACGGCCAATCCACTGCACATGCAGGCTCATAGGTGTGTCTCGCTTTGGCGTTGCGCAACCTCTGCTTCTACGATCATCGCACCTGCGGTCCCCTAACTGTAGGTGCGGTTATGACAAAACCAACAGCTTCAACTGCATTCTCCAATTTCCAAACTTTCCGATAACCATCCAAAATCATCCCGAGGCCCCCGAGACCTCATCCAAAAATGCAAAAAAGTCACATATAACTATTCAAACTTATTCCAACCTTCGAAATACTCAAAACAACATCGAAACACCAAATCACCCTCGGGTGTAAGCCTAGGGATTCTAAAACTCCTAAATTCCGCAAACGATCAAAAAGTTTATCAAACCTCACCCGAATGACCTGATATTTTGCACACATGAAAACATTGACCCAGCGGACCTAATCCAATTTTTGGAATTCCATTCCGACCCTGATATCAAAATTTTTACTGCTGACCGAAAAGTACCAAAATTCCAATTTCGCCAATTCAAGCCTAAATCCACCAGAACCTCCAAAATACATTCCGATCACGCTCCTATGTCCCAAATCTCCTAACGAAGCTATCTGAAGCATCATAATTGACATCTGAGACCTTCTACACATAAGTCAACATCATGTTGACTTTTTCCAACTTAAGTTTACTCAAAAGAGACTAAGTGTCTCATTTCTCTACAAGACCACTACGAACCCAAACCAACCATTGCGATACGATGAAATTAGCTGAACAAAATATAAAGAAGCAGAAATGGGGGAAATAGAGTGGTAACTCATGAAACAACCGGCCGGATCGTTACATCCTCCCCTTCTTAAACAAATGTTCGTCCTCGAACGAGTCAAGAAACATACCTAAAGCCTTAAACATGTGAGGATATCTGCTCCACATCTCCCGATCGATCTCCCAGGTAGCCTCCTCCACGGGCCGACCTCTCCACTGCACTTTCATGGAAGCTATATCCTTTGATCCACATCATAAGTCAAATCACCGTCTAACTGTACCGTGTTGAAATCCAAGAGATGAGACGGATCACCAATATACTTCCGGAGCATAGAAACATGAAATACTAGGTACACACTCGATAAGCTAGGTGGAAAGGAAAGCTCATAAGCCACCTCCCCAATCCTCCGAAGCTCCACAAAAGGCCCAATGAACCGAGGACTCAGTTTAACCTTCTACCCAAATCTCATAACACCCTTCATGGGTGAAACCTTTAGTAGAACCTTCTCCCCAACCATGTAAGACACATCACGGACCTTCCTGTCAACATAACTCTTTTTTCTCGACTGCGATATACAAAGCCGCTCCTGAATCATATTCACCTTGTCCAAAGTATCCTGCACCAAGTTTGTACCCAAAAGCCTAACCTCACGCGGCTCAAACCAACCAACTGGAGATCTACACCGTCTCCCATATAACACCTCATATGGAGCCATATGAATACTCAACTGATAACTATTATTATAAGCATACTCCGCGAGTGGTAGAAACTGATCTCATGACCCCCCAAAATCAATGACACAAGCATGCAACATGTGCTCCAATATCTGAATAGTGCGCTCAGACCACCAAAATTGCAAAATAAACTGAGTACCTCTATCTAAAATTATGGAAACTGGGACACCATGCAAGCGAACAATCTCTCGGATATAAATCTCTGCTAACCGCTATGAAGAATAGGTAGTACACACAGGAATGAAGTGCGCGGACTTGGTCAGCTGATCCACAATCACCCAAATAGCATCGAACTTCTTCAGAGTTCGTGGGAGTCCAACTACAAAATTCATGGTGATCCGCTCCCACTTCCACTCTAAAATATCTCTCTGCTGAAGCAAGTCACCCAGTCTCTTATGCTCATATTTCACCTGCTGACAATTGAGACACCGAGCTACAAATCCCATAATATTCTTCTTCACTCTTCTCCACCAATAATGTTGTCTCAAATCTTGATACATCTTCGCAGCACTCGAATGGATAGAATACCTCGAGCTATGGTCCTCTTCCAGAATCAATTCCATAAGCCCATCTATATTGGGCACACATATCCGGCCCTGCATCCTCAATAGCCCATCATCACCAATAGTCACATCTCTGACATCGGGAACTATGTCCTTAAGGACAAGAAAATTAGGAGCATCATATTGGCGCTCGCTGATACAATCAAACAAGAAAGACCGAGAAATTACACAAGCTAAGACCCGATTGGGCTCCGAAATATCCAACCTCACAAATCTATTGGCCAAGGCCTAAACATGAACTGCAAGAGGTCTGTTCCCAACATGAATATATGCCAAACTGCACATACTCACCGCCTTCCTACTCAAAGCATCGGCCACTACATTGGCCTTCCCCGAATGGTACAAGATAGTGATATCATAGTCCTTTAGCAGCTCCAACCATCTCCGCAGCCTCTAATTGAGATCCTTCTACTTGAACAAGCACTGGAGGCTACGATGATCAGTAAAAACCTCACAAGACACACCATAAATGTAATGCCTCCAAATCTTCAACGCGTGAATAATGGCAGCCAACTCTAGATCATGAACAGGGTAGTTCTTCTCATGGGGCTTTAACTGACGAGAAGCATAAGTAATCACTCTACCCTCCTGCATCAACACACACCCAAACTCTCGAAGCATCACAATACACTGTATATGAACCTGAAGCAGATGGCAAAACTAACACTAGAGTTATGGTCAAGGCAGTCTTGAGCTTCTGAAAGCTCGCCTCACACTCATTCGGCCACATGAAAGGAGTACCCTTTTGGGTCAATTTGGTCAAGGGTGATGCAATAGATAAAAATCCCTGAACAAACAAACAAACAGTAATAACCTGCCAAACCAAGAAGTGGCTGAGGACGGTTTGGGCCAACTCTAAACCGCCTCTATCTTCTTCGGATCAACCTGATACCCTCACTGGACACCACGTGCCCCAAGAAAGCCACTGAATTAATCCAAAACTCACACTTGGAGAACATTGCATAACTCCTCCCTCAACCGCTGTAATACCAAACTCAAATGCTCTGAGTGCTCCTCCTGACTACGCGAGTACACCAGAATATCATCAATGAATAAAATGACAAATGAGTCGAGATAAGGTCAAAACACGTTGTTCATCAAATGCATGAACGCTGTTGGGGCATTGGTCAGACCAAAAGACATCACTACAAACTCATAATGACTATATCGGGTCCTAAAATTCGTCTTAAGAATGTCCGAGTCCCTGATCTTCAACTGGTGATACCCTGAACGAAGATCAATCTTAGAGAACACTCTCGCTCCCTGAAGCGCGTCGAATAAATCATCAATACGAGGAAAAGGATACTTTTTCTTGATTGTGACCTAATTCAACTACTCGTAATCAATGCATATCCTCATAGTGCTATCCTTCTTCTTTACAAATATAACAGGCGCACCCAACAGAGACACACTGGGCCGAATAAACCCCTTCTCCAGGAGTTCCTGAAGCTGATTCTTCAACTCTTTCAACTCCAGCGGTGCCATACGATATGGTGGAATAGAAATAGGCTGAGTGTGTGGTACCAAATCAATACCAAAATTAATATCCCTGTCTGGTGGCATGCCCGGCAGATCTATAGAAAACACATCCGGAAAGTCCCTCACTACCAGGACTGAATCAATGGTAGGAGTCTCTACACTAACATCCCTCATGAAGGCCAGATAAGAAAGACAACCCTTTCCAACCATCCGCAGGGCCTTCAAATATGAAATCACTCTACTAGGAACATAATCCGTCAAACCTTAACTCTCAATCTGTGGCAATCCCGACATAGCCAATGTCACTATCTTAGCATGACAATCCAAGATAGCACGACACGGAGATAACTAATACATGCCCAATATCACATAAAAATCAACAATACTAAGCAACAAGAGATCCACTCGGGTATCCAAACCCTCAATAGTCACCACACACGGTCAATATACACGGTCCACAGTAATAATATCGCCTACCGGAGTAGATACATGAATAGATGAAACCAGAGACTCGCGGGGCATATCCAAATAGTGAGAAAAATATGATGACACATATAAAAAAGTGGAACCATAATCAAATAATTCAGAGGCATCTCATTGGCGGACTGAGACAATAACTGTAATCATAGCATCTGAAGAAATAGCATCTGGTATGGATGGGAGGGCATAGAAACGAGCTAGACCACCACCTAATCAACCTTCCCTTCTAGGGCAACCCCTAGCTGACTGACCTCCACCTCGAGCTGACAGAGCGGGTGAGGAAGTAATTGGTGTTGGAGTCAAAGGCTTACTCCTCTGCAAAGATGTACCTCCTGTAAGACAGGGACAAAACCTCTTAATATGACCCAAATCTCCACACTCAAAGCAACTTCTCCCAGAAAATGGCGGTGGGGACTGAAGAGAGACCCTAGCACAGGATGCCCACTAGAAGAACCAGGCATAGATGAGCCCTGAACTGATGGTGCTTGAGTCGAACTCTGAGCTGGAAGGGCACTGAGAGATGAGTGACCCTGATGTGAACTGTAAGAACCGTGGCCAAATGATGTACCACGATGGCCCGAACGGGATGGCTGAGCATGTCTGATTGGACGGCCTCTGCCATGCTAAAACTGACATCCCAAAGGGACACCACCAAAACTAACAGATCCTCGAGGCCTCTTGGCCTCCCTCTCAACTCGCTCATGGTAGCTGATAAGCGAGGCCATCCACGAATCTCCTGATCCTCTCCATGTTTGTAGGAACCAACCAAACAGCATGACGGGCTAACTCAGAAAACCTCATCTCATACTGTATCACAGTCATATCATCCTTACACAATTGCTTGAACTTCCTGTGCAGATCCTCTCTGCAGGACTACAGTACATACTTCTCTAGGAAGGGAGTGGAGAACTGCTGCAAGGTAAGAGGCACTGCACCAATGGGCCTACACCTCTTATAAGCCTCCCACCAAGTAAAGGCAGCTCTAAAAAACAAAAAAGTAGTAAATGAGACCCCACTAGTCTCCAGAATACCCGTTGTACATAGAATCCTTTGAAATTTGTCCAAGAAACCCTAGGCATCCTCACCCTATGCACCACTAAAATTCGGAGGCTGAAGTCTACCAAATCTCTCCTAGAGACCCGAAACAACAATAGGCACAGTCGGTGCCTGGACTGGTGCTGTTGGAGCATCCCCTGCTGGAGCCTGATCATGAACTGGGGCGGCTAGTGGATCTGCAGGTGCTGCCTTAGCTGTTGTGTCGGATACACCCCTGCCCCTACCACGGCCTCAACTGCGACCTCGGCTTCTAGTGGCCCAAACTGGCGGTACTGATGGTCGTCCATCCTAACCGGTAGCACGTGTCCTCGCCATCTATGAGAGAATAGAATAATAGAAGTTTAGTACCAGAATCAACAGATTCACACGATAAGAATTCAAGAATGTGATGTTTTTCCTAGAGGATTTGCAGCCTCCCCAAGATAAGTACAGACGTCTCCGTACTGATCAGCGAGACTCTACTAAACCTGCTCACGACCCGCGAGACCTATGTAACCTAGGCTCTGATACCAACTTGTCATGACCTAAAAACTAACCCAGTCGTGATGACGCCTATCGTGAAACTAGGCTAGCTAATCATCTCCAAATAGTCCATATTTCATTTAAAACTTAAGTAAAACAATGTTTTTAATAGAAATCCGATAAAGGATATAAAGTAAAAATCAACAAAGCGGAAAATACAAGCCCGACCTCGGGTGTCACTAAGTCATGAGCAAAATACTACAACTGTTCGAAATAAAACAAGATTAACATTGTCTGAGAATAGCCAACAAATGCACTAAGAGGAAGATAAGGAAGGAGAAAGGCGGGACTGCGATCGCCAGGAAGCTACCTTGCTATCTCTAATAAAAGCCCACGACTGAAATAATCAGCAACTGCTACTGTGGCCCGAGACACCTGGATCTACACACAAGGTGCAGGAGGTAACGTGAGTATACCAACTCAGTAAGTAATAAGTCCAAACTATGGACTGACAGGTACTGACGAACCAAACCTCAACAGGTAATACAATTTAACTGTATAGAAAAGTAGACATGCTTGTAGTTCTAATGAAAACTCAATAGTAAGTAAATACAGTATGAACAATACGGAGTATAAAGCTCAGGAAATCTCTATGTACCAATGCACATATAGCATGATCAACGTTCCGTGTACCTCCTCTTTAAAGTTCTCAACCAATCGGTACTATATATGGCCATCCGGCCAAGGGAAGATCCATCCTGGAATATATACACATCACTTACCGTAGTCATCCAGTATCGAGGAAGGCCATTCCAGCCCTATGGAGAAGATCCATCTCCAGGTATAAATACTTCGGACAAGATCCATGTCCAAGGAAGATCCATCCTTCAATATCATCAACTACGCTCACTGAGGGTGTGTTACAGACTCCGGAGGGGCTCCTACAGCCCAAGCGCTATCATAATCATCAACATAACTATTCCGACGTGCAGTCCGATCCCACAACTATCACTCACAATCAGGCTCTTGGCCTCACTCAATCATCACTCTCCGATCTCACACACACGGGCTCACAATGTCATGATACTAGCCCGAACAATGATATGATGTGCCAAATAACAATAATCGAGACTGAGGCATGATATAAAATGCTTGAACAGGACTGAGTACAGAATATCAATGACGCTAATGATATGACTTCAAGAACGACCTCTCGGGTCTCAACAGTATCGGCATAAAGCCCTAATAGAATATCTAGCATGTTTTTACAGCACATTTACTTAATCACAAGATAGAAACACGGATATAAACAAGAAAGAGTTACTAAGTGGTGCCCTGGAATGATCCAGGAAGCAATTCTCATGGTGCACGCCCACAAGCCCGTCACTTGGCATTTGCATCACCTTAATAGTAATCATAGAACACATAGTTCGGGGTTTCGAACCCTCAGAACCAAGTTTGGAAGCGTTACTTACCGCAAGCCAAGCCAAACCGTATCCCGCAATGCCATTGCCTCTCGATTCGGCCTCCAAATATCCTGAATCTAATAAAAACCAGTATATTATCATCAATATACACTAAAGGAATGAAACTCATACGAAAATTATCAAATTAACGCAAAAATCCCAAAATTGGCTAAACCCGACCCCCAGACCCACGTCTTAGAATTCGATAAAAATTACATCACAAGAATCCTTATCCTCCCACGAGTCCATGCATACCAAAAATATCAAAATCGGACCTCAAATGGCCCCTCAAATCCCCAAACAAAGCTTTCTAATTGCAAGCCCTAATTCCCCAATTTTTAGACTTTAAATACCCCAAATTTCGTGTCTAATTAGTTAGAAATCACCATAGGATCTAGTATTGAGTTTAAAAACCTTCCCTCCAAGTGTTCCCTCCAAATCCCTCTTAAAAGGCTTCAAAACCGTCTCAAAAATGGTGGAACAAAGCTGAAATTCGCGAAGGCAGGTCTATATTCTTTTTGCCCAGGCATTTCTGCACCTGCGGACAAATTATCACATCTGCAATCCGCACCTGTGGACAAATCTCCACTTCTACGGATTTTCACTTAAAACCCCTCACACGCACCTGCAGCCAATCCACCGCACTTTCAGGCTCGCAGGTGCATCTCAGATTCTACTTCTGCGTTGCCCAACCGCATTTGCAGCCTTTCCTCGCTTCTACGATCATCGCACCTATGATCCCCTAATCGCAGGTACAGTTATGACAGAACCAACAGCTTCAACTGCATTCTCCAATTTCTAAATTTTTCCGATAAGCATCCGAAATTATCCCGAGGCCCATGGGACCTCATCCAAAATGTGAACAATTCACGTATAACTATTCAATCTTATTCCAACCTTCGGAACACACAAAACAACATAAATCACCCTCGAATCCAAGCCTAAGGATTCTAAAACTCCCGAATTCCGCAAATGATCAAAAAGTCTATCATACCTCAACCGAATGACCTGAAAATTTTGAACATACAACATAAATGACCTAACGGACCTACTTCAATTTTCGAAATTCCATTCCGACCCCGATATCAAAATTTTCACTGCAAATCGAAAAATGCCAAAATTTTAATTTTGTCAATTCAAGCCAAAATCTACCACAGACCTCAAAAATACATTTCGATCACGCTCCTAAGTCCCATATCACCTAACAAAGCTATCTGAACCATCAGAATTCACATCCGAGACCTTCTACACATAAGTAAATATCCGGTTGACTTTTTCCAACTTAAGCTTACTCAAAAGAGACTAAGTGTCTCATTTCTCTACAAAACCACTCTGAACCCAAACCAACCAACGCGATACAATGTAATGTAGCTGAACAACACATAAAGAAATAGAAATGGAGAAAATAAAGCGGTAACTCATGAAACGACCGGCCGGGTCGTTATACTTTACTGATTTTGTTATATTTAATTTAATCATTTTAAATTAACTTAATTAGATTATCAATAAATTTATTAGCTAAAACTTAATATTATTGTAACCAACAAATATATGAAATTTATCACTAATTATCCGTTTGTTTTACTATGGCTATGCAGTTAAATTTGAGTATTCTATTCCTAATCATGCAAAAATTAATATTTATACTTAAGTTAGAAAAGTATATCTGTAGGGATTTAATACATTGGTAATCGTGATATGAATTTAATTGGATAATAATCGTCTTCTTTTTATAATATCAGTAAATTATAACCCGTGATATTTATTATGTATTATTTTTAATATAATTACTATGTTTATAAAAAGATTACATACGTACAATTATCTTATAAGATACACGATTGTGCAAACTTTCTACACCAATATATAGAACATAAACTCAATATGTGTCACAACCCTAAAACTGTGCCGGTCGTGATGGCGCCTATCGTAAAACTAGGCCAGTCGACACAAAACCCAAATCCAACCAGAGTTTCATAAAAGTCATTTTTGAGCTATTAATTAACAAAATCTCATAACATAAGTCTAAATAACCAGTGCGAAAATATAACACAAGTCCGACATCAGGGTGTCACCAGTCATGAGCAACTGCAAAATCCGTCTACGTACAAGAAAGTCTAACAAAGTCCAGAAGATAATACTAATATATAATCTAAGGAAGATATGAGAGAGAAGAACTGGGCTGCGAACGCCATGCATCTACCTTGTCGACTCCAAGACCTGTTGAGAGAATGATCAACGCTCTCTATCAAGACCCGCAACTCCTGGATCTGCACACGAGGTGCACGGAGTAATGTGAGTAATAAAAGTAAATGAAAGCTGAGCAACAAGAAAATAGATAATTTCACGTCACAGCACTACAGCAAATACAATGCATTTCACAAACAGTACAGAAATCATTTATCTATTAAAACAAACTCAGCTTCAGTAAAAACCTTTCCTTTTAAAACATCTTTCAATAGTTTCAATTGAGTGATGAAAACAGTGAATAAAAATGATAGAAACGTAAAATAGCCTCTCGGGCAAGACATGTACCATAAACCGCCCCTCGGGCGCAATATCAACAGATCCAGCCCCTCGGGCTACCTCAGAATCCCTCGTAATCAGCCCCTCGGGCAACAACATAAATTAGAAACAACCCCTCGAGCAACATCACATCACTCACATTGGGTACCCGCGCTCACTAGGGGTGTTCAAACTCCGGAGGGGCTCCTACAACCCAAGCGCTATCACAAGCCATCTTGTGGCATAATAAATTAGGCCCTCAGCCTCTCATATATCACTATCAGTACAACACACTGCGGCACGCAGCCCGATCCCATGATATCCTTACAATACATGCCCTCAGCCTCACTCAGTCAGAAATCTCTCAAGCCACTCGGGCTAACAGTAAACAGGGTGCTCAGCCCAAAATATCATTTATAGTATCAAAACGGAGTAAATGAGATTGATTTATAAAATCAGTAAAACACAGCATGACTGAGTACAGTTATTAATCAAAACAATGAGGAATTTCAGTAAAGAAAGACCCTACGGGTCCAAAAGGTTGGCACAAGGCCCAAATGTAGCATTCAGCCTAAAACATAGTAATACTTTCCACAACACAATAGTATCAAAAAGTTTTCAATCAAATACACTACTTAAGAGTCGTACGGGACGGATCAAGTCACAATCCCCAACATTGCACGACCCCACGTTTATCATCTAGCATGTGCGCCATCTTAAAGTAGTGGAACGATATGAAATCTGGGGTTTCACACCCCCAGGACAACATTTACAATCATTACATACCTCAAACCGGTCCAAACTCTAGTCTGCGATGCCTTTGCCTCTCAACTCGGCCTTCGAATGCTCCAAATCTAACCAAAACCAGTATCATGAAATCAATACACGCTAACAGAACAAATCCCAAGCGAAAATAATCAAATCAACTCAAAAATTCTGAAATTGGCCAAACCCGACCCCCCATCCCACATCTCGAAATTCGATAAAAATCACATCACTAGAATCATTATTCTCCCACGAGTCTATACATATCATGAACATAAAAATCGAACCTCAAATGGTCCCTCAGATCCCCTATTTATACTCTCCAATTTCAAGCTCTAATCCCTCAATTTTAACCCTTAAATCCCACTAATTTCATGTCTAATCAGTAGGAAATTGTCATAGAACCGAGTATTGATTTCAAAAATCTTACCTCCAAGTGTTACCCCTCGAATTGCTCTTCAAATCCTCTCAAAAAGCTCCAAGTCCGAATCCAAATGGTGGAAAAATGACCAAATTTCGCGAAGGCCTGAATTTATATATTCTGCCCAGGGGTTCTGCATCTGCGGTCCAAATACCGCACCTGCGACAAAACGTCCGCATCTATGAACTTCACTTAAAATCCCCCATCTGCACCTGCGATCAACCCACTGCACCTGCGGGCCCGCGGGTGCAACTCGCCTTCCGCATCTGCCATGCCCAAACCGCATTTGCGGTCTTTTACTACTTTCATCACATCTGCGGTCCTCAATCCGCAGGTGCGAAAACAACAGAAACAACACAAATTCTGCAACTCCAAATCCACTATAAACCTTCCGTCAACCACCCAAATTCATCTCGAGGCCCTCAGGACCTCAACCAAACACGCCAACAAGTCATATATCATCATTCAAACTCATACTAACCCTCGAAACACTCAAAAAAATGTTAAACTACCAAATCACCCTCGGATTCAAGCCTAAGGATTCCCAAACTTCCGAATTCGCAATCGATGTAAAAACCTATCAAATCTCACCCCGAATGGCCTGAAATTTTGTACATACGTCACGAATAACACAACGGACCTACTTCAATTTCCATAATCCCATTCTGACCTCGATAACAAGATTTTCACTACCGACCGAAAAATGCCAAAATTGCAATTTTGCCAATTCAAGCCTAAATCTACCACGGACCTCCAAATTACATTTTGAATACGCTCCTAAGTCCCGAATCACTTAACGAAACTATCCTTACCATAAAAACCAAATTTCAAAGTCATTTACTCACAAGTCAACTTCCGATGGACTTTTCCAACTAAAGCTTCCAAATAAGAGACTAAGTATCACATTTTGCTCCATGACCACTCCGAACATAGAACAACCAACACGATATGATCAAATATAGCTGAATAATACATAAAGAAGCAGAAATAGAAAAAATAGTATGGTAACTCATGAAACGACCTGCCGAGTCGTTGCAATATGATAATGATATAATGGCACAATGAAATCTGTTGACATTACATATTATTTTAACAAAATATATAGTAAATTTATTCTCTTTAAATTTGATTAAATCAAACTTACTATGAATTGATCTATATACAAGGAAATTATTAATATATTTATTTTACTTCACTTTGAACATCTCTTTCAACACTTCATGTTTTATTCCTTCTTTAAATAAGCTTTTGTTTTACTTATTAGGTGATAATAGTTATCATTGTGAAGCCACGATCGAGAGTTATTGTGATAGTAAATAAGTTTCTCGGATAGTAAATATTTATTTTAGACTAATATGATTCTCGAGCAAGCTTCTTCTAAACTAATATTCAAAACATACTTTAAATTCATTCCATCTTTAAGTATTGTGTATTCTTGTTGAAACTGGAAAGGGAGCACAATATCTTGCGAAATTAAAGTGATAAAATAATAAAATTAAAATAAATTCAAAGTTAAACATATCAATTGATGATTAAGGACTTCTATATGATAATTTTCTTTATTGAGTTAGCTATGTAAGACCAATATTCATCTTTTTAATTAAAATACACTTTTTTTTATTACTCAAGTACAATTTTTCTAATAATGTTTATGTAATTTTTTAAAATAATTTTCCTCATTGAGATATGGTACAACGTACCTATAGTCTATACTCTATAGACTTGACACGACCTGGAATTCCTAACTTCGCGATCGTGATGGCGCCTAACATTTCACTTGCTAGGCAAGCCAACGTTAGAACAATTAACCCTTTCAAAAATTCAAATTAAATGATATGAAATAAGTTGAAATAATTGTAATAATCTAAACTAAAGTGCGGAAGCCATAACAATTGAAATATCTAGTACGATTCCGGACCAGGTGTCACAAGTGCACGAGCTATCAGAATAGTACAAATAAAGGTCTGAATAAAATATAAAGTTGTTTGAGGGCAAATACATAGCTAATAAAAAGGAAAGGGCACTCTAGGGGATGCAGACGCTGAGCAGCTATATCTTGAGTCTCTACACTGCTAGCCAACCCGAGCACAATAACCGCTGTCGGGACCGACTTTAAAATCTGCATAAGAAATGTAGAGTGTAGTATGAGTACAACCGACCACATGTACTCTGTAAGTATCGAGCCTAACCTTGACGAAGTAGTGACGAGGCTAAGGCCATTCACTTACACTATAACTTGTACGCAGTATAAAATAAAGTGAGAAAATAAAAATACGGAGCGAAATAAGGCAGTTAACTGAAGAAAAAGGCTAAATCCTCAGAAAACCAGTGAAGGTGAATATTACCAATTCTTAGAGTTTAGTTTGAAAAATATCGAAAACCAACACAACACAAGGAAATAGAAACACAAAGTTGTAGCGGCGCGCGATCCAATTACACCGTACAACACAATCATCCCTTATTCTAGCGTAACAATATCAGCAATCATAAATAAATATAAGTTGAGGCGTGCAATCCAATCCCACCATATAACAAAATCAGTATCATAATTCACCCTTATTTTACTGTATCAATCCACCCTTATTTTATATGTTGCGGTGTGCAACCCAATCCTACCATATCAATATAATTTCACCCTTATTTTACCATATCAATCCACATTTATTTTACCTGTTGCGACGTTCAACCCAATCCCACCACATTAGTATCAAATATTCAACGAGTACAACCAAATCAATAAGTCGAATCATAAGAACCACTACGGTTGATGAGTATGAAGCTGAATTGGAAAGGAAAGCTCGTACCAAATTAAGAGTTCACATATGTAATGTTACACGGTAAGACAAGTAAAAAACATGACAATTAAAGGGTGCAAGTAAGTCAATTAAGACAAATAGCAACGAGTCATGAAAGCATGGAAATGTCTAACTATTTTAACACGAGAAACAATGATTAACAAGTAGCAAGTAAAACATGTGAGGCATTTAAAGCACATAATAGTTAAAGTATGGAAGAAACAATTAAGGAAAAGCGAAAATTAGGGAAACAAGTAATTCGGCGACGTATAAGCACTTGTCATCTTGTATATACACCGCAACACATGAATTTCACATAGCACATAGTCCGAGGGTTCCTAATTCCCTCAAATACAGGTTAAACTCAACAATTACGTTCTCTCTCCAAAAATGACTCAAAGCTCAACAACAATTTTGCCTTTCAAACAAGTCTCTGAACCAATCAAATCTAGCAATTTAACAACTAAACGATTCAAAATAAGCCTTAGGAACTACCCACAAATGAAAGAGGTTCAATTTAGGTTACTATTAAAAAAGTTAACAAAAGTCAACTCCGGGCCTGCTTGATCCAAACCGAAAATTCATATCAAAATCCGATTACCCATTCACCCCCGTGCCCGATTATGTAATTTTTTCGAAATCCAACTTCAATTTGAGGTGTAAATTCTAATTTTACAAAAATCTCTAATTCTACCCAAATCTCCAATTTCTACCATGAAAATCCTAGATTTTAGGTTGAAATATTATGAAATGTAATGGGTGATTAAACGAAAGTATGTTAGAATCACTTGCCAATGAATTGAGGAAGAAGAGTTTTTGGAAAAATCGCCTGAAAGGTTTCTAGGTTTGATAATTTGAAAGAATGAGAAAATCCCATCTAACCCAGCTTTTACCCAACTACAAATGTCGCAATTACGATGTCTTGTTCGCAATTGAGAACATCGCAATTGCGAACTCCTCTTAGAATTCCAGTGATCGCAATTGCGATAAATTGGTTGTAAATTGATACCCTGATGCCATTGCAAATGCGGACCTACTCGTCGCAAATGCGAAGATCATCACTAATGTGCTGAGTCGCAAATAATGCGACTCAGCCTTCGCAAAAGCGGAATTGACAAGTTCGCAAATGCGAACTTTACCTCGCAAATGCGAGGACCCCTAGCCATGAAAAAGCTCGCAAATGTGAAGGCTTCTTCGCAAATGCGAGATATGCAGCAAACACCAGAAACACAATGCATCAACTATAAATTCTAAGTCTAAATCCACTCTGTAGCCTATCTGAAACTCACTTGAGCCCTCGGGGCTCCAAAATAAACATGCACACAAGTCAAAAATATCATACGAACTCGCTCGCGTGATCAAATAAAAAATAATACCTAAAACTATGGATCGGATACCAAATCAAATAAAATTTTCAAAGAAACTTAATAATTTCTATTTTAACAACCGGACGTCCGAATTGCATCAAACCAACTTTGTTTTTCACCAAAATTTGCAGATAAGTCATAAATATAGTAATGAACATATACCAAGCTTCGAAATCAAAATTTGGACCCGGTAGCAATAAAGTCAAACCTTGGTCAAGTTTTTTGAACTCTTTAAATCTTTAAACTTCAAATCTCGATTAATAGCGATAACTCGAGCTAGGGACCTCCAAATTCAATTACAGCCATACACCCAGATACCAAATCATGATAAGGAGCCATCGGGACCGTCAAAATACGGATCCGGATTCATTTCTCAAAATATTGATCGAAGTCAACTCAAATGGATTTTATGGCATAATTTCACATTTTATCAATTTTTAACATAAAAGCCTTCCGGAAAAGACACGGACTGCACACACAAATCTAGGAAGGCTAAAATGAGATATTTCAGGTTTTTAAACACATAATTAATGTTTAAAACTCTAGAAGACTTATTGGGTCATCATATTCTCCACCTCTAAAACAAACGTTCGTACTTGAACGGACATAAAAAAGCACCTGGACTGGTGAAAAAATGTGGATATGTCACGACCCGGATTTCCCACCATCGGGAGTCGTGATGGCGCCTACTAACGGAGCTAGGCCAGCCAAACTTTAAACATTCTCCAATAAATCTCAACAATATAAATAAACGAAAATCAATTAAACAAGTGCGGAAGACTTTAAGCTAAATAAAAATAAAGCCAAAAATGCGGAAGTTTGAAACATATCTCTACCCAGAACCTGGTGTCACTAGCTCACGAACTTCTAAGATTCACTAAATACAACCGTCTGAAAGAAATCATAACAGTCTGTTTCAATACAAGAGTTAACAAACTGAATAAGGATGGAAGAGACTCTGGGCCTGCGGACGTCAGCAAGGCTACCTCAAGAGTCCCTAGACTGAAGGTCTGCTCCCGATCTAATACTGCTGCGGTCCGAAAGCTGCGTCCTGATCTGTGCAAAAGAAATGCACAGAGTGTAGCATCATCACAACCGACTCCATATGCTGGTAAGTGCCTGGCCTAACCCCGGTGAGGTAGTGACGAGGCTAGACAGGACCTACCACAAATAACCTGTACAGATATATGTGCAATAACAGGAAAATACACTAATTTAAGCAGTAAAAAAGGCGGGGGAAACATGCTGTGGGGTACTACAGTCTATATATATAGGAATCAACGGTAAAGAAATGAAGCTGAACAATAACAACTGATAAGGAAAACACAGGAAGTCTCTACATACGAGCACAATACACTCAGTCCATACTCCGTTGCGGCACGCAACCCGATCCTCAATAGATATCTCCATTGTGGCGTGCAACCCGATCCTCAATAATCAATACCGTCGGCGTGCAACCTGATCCTTGACAACCAATACCGTTGCGGCGTGCAACCCGATCCTCAATATTCAATACCGTTGCGGCGTGCAACCCGATCCTCAACATTTAATAACCAAGAACTCACCCAAAAAAGACCGCAACTCAAGTGCGAGGGGAGTAACAACAATTACAAGAAATCCCGGCAAGGGAATACAATTAATAATTCAATTATCCCGGCAAGGGAGAATACAATAAATACTTACATCCCGGCAAGGGAGAATACGATAAATACTTACGTCCCGGTAAGGGAGAATACAATAAATACTTAAGTCCCGGCAAGGGAGAATACAATAAATACGTAAGTCCCAGCAAGGGAGTAATCGCTACGCGTTCCACTTTTAAACACCTATTTCTCGAGTAACAATTTCTAGTCCGAGCCAATGCTCCAAATGATAGACCAATCACAAACCTTCCTCAACTATTCACTTTATATTATACTTATCAACCCAAGCAAGAAAGATGTATCATTAAATCCGAATCCAACACATATAAGACTCACGGTCATGCTAGACTCCGGTGCATAGTTAACCGTCACCATTCCTATAAACCGTACTCCACATTTAGCAAGTAGCAATTAATACCCTAATCCTAATCCCTCAAGCCAAAGTTAGAACAAACACTTACCTCGGTCCGAAAATAGCAATCAAGGCTCTAAAACCGCCTTTCCTTTAGAATCCAACTCCGAAACAATGATATCTAGGCACAATTTAGTTCAATAGTATCCATAAGAGCTCAAAAACATAATCCCATAGCCTAGAAATGAAATTCCCATCATTTTTCCAAAATTACCAAAATTCGACACCGGGCCCACATGGTCCTAACATGAGGCTCAGACCAAAACCCAACCACCCATAACCCCACGAGCTCAAATATGCAATTTGTTTCAAGATTCGACCCCAAATTGAGGTTGAATCACCCAAAATTCCCCAAGCCCTAGTTCTACCCAAAACCCCCATTTTCTACCTTGAATTCATGATTTAGGGCTAGGAAATTAATGTTTTGATGAAAGAATTAGGAGATAATGAAGTCAAGAATACTTGCCCAAAGAGATATGGAGAAAGAGAAGCTAGAAAATCGCCTATGGAGAGTGAAGGAGAAGAGTCCGTGTGAAAATGGCTAAAATCCCAAAGTAGGTTCTGTTTTTATGACTTAAAATCACTGGGTGAAATTACCCTACGCATTCGCGATAGTAGGGTCGCGTTCGTGATGAACAGATGTTGGCAACCATCGCGTTCGCGGACAAGGCATACGAACGCGAAGAGGAAAATATAGGGGGCCCAAATATTGGTCTACGCGAATGCGTTTGGCATCACGCGAATGCGATGAAGAGGTGACTTGAAGCTTCGCGAACGCGTGGACATAATCGCGAACGCGGTGAAGGAAATCAGGGAAGGTACGCAAACGCGATGCCTACGGCCGCGAACGCAAAGAAGGAATTCCCTGGGCAAAAATTGCAGAAAATCTGCTATGTTTTTAAGTGCAAAACCACCCCGAACCACCTCCGAATCACTCCCGAGCACTCGGGGCTCCCAACCAAACACACACACTAACTCAAATACATCCCACGGACTTACTCGAGCGATCAAATTGCTAAAATAACATCGAAATCAAAGAATCAAGCCTCAAGATCATCATTTTTCATTTCAAAGTTCATCAACCTCTAACTTTAGATATTTAGGTCCGAAACACGTCAAACGACGTCCGATTTCAACCAAATTTCACAGAAAGCGCTTAACACATATTTACGACCTGTACCGGACGTCAGGACCAAAATACAAGCCCGATACCTATATTTTCTAACTCATTTTCATTTTCATTTTTCCTTAATAATTCCAAAAAATAATTTAACAGAAAAATTCTTTTACTCGGGTTCTGGACCTCGGATTTCGACTCCGGGCACATGCCCGAGTCCCATATTTTTCTACGGACCCTCCGGGACCGTCAAATCACGGATCCGGGTCTGTTTACCCAAAATGTTGACCAAAGTCAACTATATTAATACCAAAATTCTTCAAATTTTTCACAGAATTCACATATTTTTACATAAAAACTTTCCGGCTTCACGCCCGGATTGTGCACGCAAATCGAGGCAACTAAAAGCAAGGTTTCCAAGGCCTCGGAAGCGTGGAAAAGGGGATAAATGCGGTGATGACCCTTTGGGTCGTCACAGGATATCTACTCAGCATGTCCGACTTAGACTCCCAAGTAGCTGCCTTAATCGGCTGACCTCTCCACTGCACTCGACCTGAAGGATAACTCTTTGACCTCAACTGCCAAACCTGCGGGGCTAGAATAGCCACTAGCTCATCCTCATAAGTCAAATCCTTGCTCAACTGGACTGAGCTAAAATCTAACACATGGGACGAGTCACCATGATACTTCTGGGGCAGAGATACATGGAACACCGGATGGACTACTGGTAAACTAGGTGGCAATGCGCGCCTGTAAGCCACCTCACCTACTCTCTCAAGAATCTCAAAGGGTATGATATACCTAGGGCACAACTTGCCCTTCTTCCCAAACCTTATCACACCCTTCTTGGATTAAACCCAGAATAGTACCCTCTCCGACCATGAATGCAATATCACGAACTCAACAATCTGCATAAGTCTTCTGCCTAGACTGAGCTGTGCAAAGTTGATCCTAAATAATCTTGACCTTATCCAAGCATCTTGTACCAAATCTGTACCCAATAATCGAGCCTACCCCGCCTCGAACCATCCAACTGGAGAACGACACTGCCTCCAGTATAATGCCTCATAGGGAGACATCTAAATGCTCGACTAGTAATTGTTGTTGTATGTAAACTCTGCAAGTGGAAATAACTGATCCCAAGGATCCCTAAAATGTGTAACACAAGCACGGAATATATCCTTCCATATCTGAATAGTCCGCTCGGACTGCCCGTCCATCTGAGGATGAAATGTTGTGCTCAACTCAACCCGAGTGCCCAACTCATATTGTACTGCCCTCCAAAAGTGTGAGGTGAACTGCGTACCTCGATCAGAAATGATAGACACGGGCACACCGTAAAGACGGACGATCTCGTGGATGTAGATCTCAGCGAACCGCTCTGAAGAATAGGTAACTGCCACATGAATGAAATACACTAACTTGGTCAGCCTATCCATAATAACCCATACCGCGTCGAATTTCCTCTGAGTCCGTGGTAGTCCAACAATAAAATCCATAGTAATACGCTCCCACTTCTACTCAGGAATCTCTAACTTCTGAAGCATACCACAAGGTCTCTAATGCTGATACTTAACTTGCTGAAAATATAGACACCAAGCTAAATATGAAACTATATCCTACTTCATCCTTCTCCACCAATAATATTGCTGCAAGTCCTGATACATCTTGGCCGCACCCGGATGAATATAATACCGGGAACTGTGGGCCTCCTCAAGAATCAACTCACGAAGCCCATCTATATTAGGCATACACATATGACCATGCATACTCAAAACCCCATCATCTCCAACAGTAACATGCTTGGCACCATCGTGCCACACCGTGTCCCTAAGGACAAGAAAATAAGGATCATCATATTACCTCTCTCTGATGTGCTCATACATGGACCGAGAGACTGTACAAGCTAGAACATTACTAGGCTCTAAAACATCCAACCTCACAAACTGATTGGCCAAAGCCTAAACATCTGATGCAAGCGGTCTCTCACCGACTACAATATATGCAAGGTTGCCCATACTCACTGCCTTTTCACTCAAGGCATCGGCCACCACATTGGCCTTCCCGGGATGATACAAGATGGTGATATCATAGTCTTTAAATAGCTCTAACAACCTCCCCTGCCTCAAATTGAGATCCTTTTGTTTGAACAAATACCGTAGGCTCTGATGACCCGTGAATACCTCACACGACACACCGTAAATATAGTTCCTCCAAATCTTCAGCACATGAACAATGGCTGCCAACTCTAAGTCATGAACAAGGTAATTCTTCTCATGAACCTTAAACTGCCACGATGCATATTAAATGACCCTGTGATCCTACATCAATACTGTACCGAGCCCAATACGAGATGCATCACAATACACCGTGTAGGATCCTGATCTTGTGGGCAATACCAACACTAGCGCCGTAGTCAAAGCAGTGTTAAACTTTTAAAGATCGCCTCACACTCGTCTTACCATCTAAACAAGGCACATTTTTGGGTCAACCTGGTCAATGGGGCTGCTATAAATGAAAGCCCCTCCACAAACCGACGGTAATAACTCGCCAAACCCAAGAAACTCTAGATATTCATAGCTAAAGTGGGTCTAGGCCAGTTCTGAACTGCCTCAATCTTGTTAGGATCTACATGCATGTCCTCTAACGATACGACATGCCCAAAAAAGGCGACTAAGTCTAACCAAAACTCGCACTTTAAAAACTTGGCATATAACTGGTTGTCTCTCAGAGTCTAAAGTACGGTACGAAGATGTTGCTCGTGCTCCTCTCAACTACGGGAGTAGATCAAGATATCATACAATCACGAAGGAATCCAAGTAGGGTTTGAAAACCCAGTTCATCAAGTCCATAAATGCTACTGGGGATTTGTTAGCCCAAATGACATCACTAGAAACTCATAATGCCCATACCAAGTCCGAAACGTTGTCTTAGGAACATTAGATGCCCTAATCTTTAATTGATGGTAGCCAGATGTCAAATCCATCTTCGAAAACACCTTGGCACCCTGAAGCTGATCAAATAGGTCATCAATCATCGGCAATGGAAACTTGTTCTTGATGGTGACTTTGTTCAACTACCGATAATCTATGCATATCCTCATTGATCCATCTTTCTTCTTTACAAACAACACAGGCGCACCCCAAGGCGAGACACTAGGTCTAATAAAGCCCTTATCAAGAAAATCTTGCAACTGCTCCTTCAAATCTTTCAACTCTGGCATGGCCATACGATATGGTAGAATAGAAATGGGATGAGTGCCCGTGGTCAAATCAATACAGAATTTAATATCTCTGACGGGTGGCATCCTCGGCAGATCTGCAGAGAACACCTCTGGAAACTCACGAAAAACTGGTACCGAATTCATGGAAGGAACTTCCGCCCTAGAATTACAAACATAAGCCAAATAATCTAGATACCCATTCTCCACCATATGTCGAGCCTTCACATAAGAGATGACCATGCTGGTAGAGTAGCGAGGAGTCCCCCTCCATTTTAATCGGGACAACCCCGGAAAGGCTAAGGTCACCTTTTGGCGTGACAATCCAATATAGCATGATACGGTGACAGGAAATCCATACCCAAGATGATGTCAAAATCTACCATATCAAGAAGTAGAAGATCTACTCTAGTCTCAAGACTCCCAATAGTAACCATACACGAATGATAGACACGATCTACAATAATAGAATCTCCTGCATATGTGGATATATACACAGGAGAACTCAAAGAATCATGAGGCACAACTAGATATGAAGCAAAATAAGATGACACGTATGAATAAGTAGAGCCTGAATCAAATAGAACTGAAGCATCTCTATGGAAAACTGGAACAATACATGTGATAACAGCGTCAGATAACTCAGCTTCCAGCCTGGCTGGGAAAGCATAAAATTGCCCCACCACTCTGAACTACATCCCTAGGACGGGCTCTAGCTGGCTGGTCTCCTCCTCTAGCGGTCTGACCTCCACCTCTAACAGCCTGACCCCTGCCCCTAGTTGGCTGAGCGGGCGATGGTGCGACCGGTGCCCAAATCATGGCATAGGAACTCTGTTGTGGCGTGCCTCCCAATAATCTCGATCAGTCCTCTTGATATGCCCAAAACCACTACACTCAAAACATCCATCTTGATATTGTGGCTGTTAAAACTGAGGCTGACCTAAACGGGTCGGATAACTACAATGATAACTCTGAACCGAAGGCGTACTAATAGGAGTTGTTGGTGCACTGTAGCTTGGCTGCCCACAATAAAGCACATAAGGACCACGACTCCCAAAAGTACCATGGAATGCCTGAACCGTTGATTGAAATAACCTAGGAAGATGACCCCTATCAAAAGTACCCCTGCCTCCAGATACGACACCATTGAAACCACTAGAATGTCGCGGCCTCTTATCAGACCCCTTCCCTCTATACTGTGCAAGAACCATCTCGATCCTCCTAGCAATATTAGCAACCGTCTGAAGGAAATCTCACCCCCGGTCTCCTTGGCCATCTGTAGCCTGATAGGGTGAGTGAGTCCATCAATAAACCCCATCTCTTTCTCTCTCTCTCTCTCTCTCTCTCTCTCTATCTCAATAGGAATCAGAAGAAGAGCATGACGGGCTAGATCCGAAAAAGGGGTCTTGTACTGAGCGATTGACATACTGGCCTGCTGGAGACGCTCAAACTGCCTACGGTAATCCTCCCTCAGTATGATAGGAATGATCTTCTCTATAAATAGATGAGAGAATTGGTCCCAAGCAAGAGCAAACGACTTAGCTGGTCTGGTCGATACATAATAATTCCACCACCACTTGGTGGAACCCATCATTTAAAACAAAGAAAAATCAACCTGATTGGTCTCAACTATACCCATGTACCGCAACACCACATGGCAGTTGTATTAATCTTGTGGGTCCTCAAAAAGTACACCACTAAAGTGAACCGGGAAGATATTTGTAAACTTGTCCAATCTCAACAAGCCCTCATAAGACATGGCAGGCCTATTACCAGCCTATGTTGCAACAACCGGCTGAACTACCCCCAGATGGCGGGGTTGCTGGTGTCTGATACTGAGGAGTTATCTGCTCCGAAGTGTGAGTAGCAGGAGTTTGTGCTCCTCCCCCATCTTGAGAGAGACTTGGTGCCACAGGCAATGTACCAACCTAGGCCACACTCTCAATAAGGCCCACCAAACGGACTAGAGCATCATGAAGCACTGGGCTGGCGATGAACCCCTCCGGGACTTGAGCTGGCCCAATAGGTATGGTCTGAGCTGGATCCTCCTCATTAAAATACAACTGAGGCTCCACTATTGGTACTGCTGCTCGAGCTCTAGGTTGAGCTCTACCTCTTCCTTGGCCTCTAGCACGGCCCCGGCCTCGACCTCTGCCCCTCATAGGAACTGCCACTAGGGTCTCCGACTGTTGTCCAGTTGAGGATGCAGTACGTGTTTTCGCCATTTGCGAGAGAACAAGAATAGAAGAGTTCAATCATCAATGATAGAACAAAATTGCACGACAGAGAAGAATATAAATGAATTTATTCCTAAACTCCATAGCCTCTGGAAGATAAGTACAGACGTCTCCGTACTGATCCTCCAGACTCTAATAAGCTAGCTCGTGACTTGTAAGACCTAAGTAACCTAGTGCTCTGATACAAACTTGTCACGATCTGGAATTCCCACCTTTGGGACCGTAATGGCGCCTAACATTTCACTTGATAGGCAAGCCAATGTTAGAAAAATTTATCCATTTTTAACAATTCGAATTAAATGATAAGAAATAAGCTGAAATGACTGTAATAATCTAAAGTAAAGTGCGGAAGCCATAACAACTGAAATATCTAATACAACTCTAGACCTGGCGTCACAAGTGCACGAGCTACTAAAATAGTACAAATAAAGGTCTAAATAAAACATAAAGTTGTCTGCGAAAAAATACACAACTAATAAAAAGGAAAGGGAACTCTAGGTGTTGCAGATGCTGAGCAGATGTACCTCGAGTCTCTGCACTGCTAGCCCACCCGAGCACACTAATAACCACCGCCGGGACCGACTCCAAAATCTGCACAAGAAGTGAAGAGTGTAGTATGAGTACAACCGACCCCATGTACTCTATAAGTGCCGAGCCTAACCTCGACAAAGTAGTGACGAGGCTAAGACGGGTCACTTACATTATAACTTGTATGCAGTATAAAATAAAGACAGGAAAGGAAAATACGAAGCAAAATAAGGTAGTTTAACTGAAGAAAATGGCTAAATCCTCAAAGAAAACTAGTGAAGGTCATAATTACCAATCCTTAGAGTTTAGTATGAAAAATCTGAAAACCAACACAACACAAGGAAATAAAAACACATAGATTATTGTTGCGCGCAACCCGATCCTATTGTACAATACAATCATCCCTTATTCCACCGTAATAATATCAATAATCATAAATAAATATATGTTGGGGCGCACAATCCGATACCACCATATAATAAAATCAGTATCATAATTCACCCTTATTTCACCGTATCAATCCATTCTTATTTCACCTGTTGCGATGTGCAACCCGATCCCACCATATCAGTACAATTTCACCCTTATTTAACCATACCAATCCACCCTTATTTCACCTGTTGCGGCATGCAACCCGATCCTACCATATTAGTGTCAAATATTCAAGGAGTACAATCAAATCAATAATTAGAATCATAAGAACCTCTAAGGTCGATGAGTATGAAGCTTAATCGAAAAGGACACTTGTACCAAATTGAGAGTTCACATATGTAATGTTACACAGTAAGACAAGTCTAGTACATGAAAATTAAAGAGTGCAAGTAAGTTAATTAAGGCAAATAGAAGCGACTCATGAAAGCATGGAAAGGTCGAAATTTTAACACGAGAAACAATGATTAACAAGTAACAATGATCCTACTATATTAGTGTCAAATATTCAAGGAGTACAATCAAATTAATAATTGGAATCACAAGAACATCTACAGTTGATGAGTATGAATCTGAATCGGAAAGGACACTTGTACCAAATTGAGAGTTCACATATGTAATGTTACACTGTAAGACAAGTCCAGTACATGATAATTACAGAGTGTAAGTAAGCCAATTAAGGAAAATAGCAGTGAGTCATGAAAGCATGGAAAGGTCTAAATTTTAACACGCGAAACAATGATTAACAAGTAGAAAGCAAACCATGGGAGGAATTTAAAGTACATAACAGTTAAAGCATGAAAGGAAATAATTAAGGAAAAGCGAAAATCAAGAAACAAGTAATTTAGCGGCGTATAAGCACTCGTCACCTTGCATATATAACGCAACACATGAATTTCACATAGCACATAGTCCGAGGGTTCCTAATTCCCACAAATCAAGGTCAAACTCAACACTTATCTCGCTCTAAAATCGACTCAAAGCTCAACCACGGCTTTGCTTTTCGATCAAGCCTCTGAACCAATCAAATCTAGCAATTTAACAACCAAACGATTCAAAATAAGCCTTAGGAACTACCCATGAATGAAACAGATTCAATTTAGATCATTATTAGAAAAGTCAATAAAAGTCAACTTCTAGGCCCACTTGGTCCAAACTCGAAATTCGAACCAAAACCCGAGTACCCATTCACCCTCGAGCCCGGTTATGTAATTTGTTTCGAAATTCGACCTCAATTTGAGGTCTAAATTTTAATTTTAACCAAATCCCCAATTTCTATCATGAAAATCCTAGATTTTAGGTTAAAATCTTACGAAATGTAATGGGTGATTGAACGAAAGTAGGTTAGAATCACTTAGCATTGAATTGAGGAACAAGAGTTCTTGAAAAAATCGCCTCTAAGGTTTCTAGATTTGAAAATTTGAAATAATGAGAAAAATACCGTCTAACCCAGCTTTTACCCAGCTGCAAATGTCGCAATTGTGAACATCGCAATTTGCGAGAAAGAGATCGCAATTGCGAACTCCTCTCAGAATCCCAGTGATCGCAATTGCGATAAATTGGTCACGAATGAACCCTGATGCCATCGCAAATGCGACTCTGCCTTCGCAAAAGCGGAATTGGCAAGTTTGCAAATGCGAACTTTACCTCGCAAATGCGATGACCCCCCAACCATGCCCAGGCTCGCAAATGCGAAAGTTTCTTTGCAAATGCGATCCAGATCTCGCAATGCGAGATTTGAAATAGACAGCAGAAACACAATGCATCAACTATAAATTCTAAGTCCAAATCCACTTCGTAGCCTATCCGAAACTCACCCGAGCCCTCGGGGCTCTAAACCAAACATGCACACAAGTCTAAAATATCATATGAACTCGCTCGCTCGATCAAATCACCAAAATAACACCTAGAACTACTAATCAGGCACAAAATCAAATGAAATTTTCAATGAAACTTGAGAATTTCTATTTTAACGACCGGACGTCCGAATCACGTCAAGCCAACTCCGTATTTTACCAATCGTTGCAAACAAGTCATAAATATAGTAATGAATATATACCAAGCTCTGAAACTTAAATCCGGACCCGGTAACAATAAAGTCAAACCTTGGTCAAAATTTTACACTCTTTAAACCTTTAAACTTCAAATCTCGACAAAAAAGCGATAACTCGAGCTAGGGACCTCCGATTTCGATTTCGGGCATGCGCCCAGATCCCAATTCATGATACGGACCCATCAGGATAGTTAAAATACGGATGCGGGTCCGTTTGCTCAAAATATTAACCGAATTCAACTCAAATGGACTTTTAAGGCATAATTTTACATTTTATCAATTTTTTAAAATGTAAAAATCCTTCCGAAAAAAAACACGGACTGCACATGTAAATTGAGAAAGATTAAAATAAGATATTTGAAGTTTTAAAACACAAAATTAAGATTTAAAACTCTAGATAATCTGTGGGGTTATCACAAAACACTAGTCACCTCATCAGCAGTAAGGCCACGAAAAGAAGTAAACCAAGTAAGTGGGAATGAAACAGGTACTAGTCAGCTCATCAGCATTAAGGCCAAAACCAGCCCACGTCAATGTGACAAACTTCATTTGCTTCTTTCCTAAACGGAACGCGAAGTCGCCAACACCCGCCCAACAACATCAGCATAAAAATGATAGCAAACGAGCCATCACTCTGATCTGTTCAATTACTCTTTCTTCGCTACATCCAAAGTCAGAGATAGTCTTCCCCTCAACGCTGGGGCCCTTCCCCTAACAGCTCCACCACCCCCTTTTCTTCCCTTCACTTTCTTTAACTATTTTGTGAAATTGTTTGTTAAGGGAAGAGATGTCGGATGCTTTGATCAACGGGCTTGCCGGTGCCGGTGGTGGCATCATCGCTCAGCTTATTACCTATCCTCTCCAAACCGTATTTATTTGTTACTCCTCCCTACCTCTTCTTCCCTTTACTTAGCTTCATTTCTTCTTTTTTCCCTTTTTCAATTACCTAAAATCAGAGCACTCTTTTTTTCGTTTCTTATTTAATTTGGATGATGTTAGGTGAATACGCGGCAGCAAACGGACAGAAATTCGAAGAAGGAGAAGCAAAAGCTTGGGACAATAGAGCAAATGTATCAGGTGCTTGCCTATCTTTCTTCTGATCGTTTTTATTAAATTAAAAAAAAAAACAACTGTATGAGATCTATTACAATTAATATTCTACTTCAGTTGTTCTCGTTTTGTTTGCTTTCAGTTTCACAATTTTCGTGTCTACGTGATCTGTAGGTTATAAGGCAAGAAGGATGGGATCGGCTTTACGGTGGTTTAGCTCCGTCCCTAGTGGGCACCGCTGCTTCCCAGGTAAGGACTTTCAGTCTTAAATCCCTCTTTTTTTGGCCAGTTGCTAATGTGCACCGTGTGGGCTCTCTCTCTTTCTCTTTTTAATTATCTTTATTCAGAATATTCGGCTGTTTGTTGCGGGTATGCCGTATGCTCTTTTGTTTCCTTTTCCCACGAGTTAAATTGCTTGTTTTGGGGATAATATCTACTTTCTCTTTTGGCTCTCTGTATCTATGAAGATACAAAATGTGAATTATCAGATATTAAGAGGAAAATTGGATTGATATCAGTACATTAACCATTAATCAATCCCAAATTAGTTGTGGTCAGTTAAGTCATCTATAACAACTAATAAGTCCGTTTCAGTCTACTAATATATTAAGTATTACTTCCTCTGTCCCAATTTATGTAATATTTTTCGCTTTTTGAGAGTCAAACTTCTTAATTTTGATAGCGTATTTGAACATGGAATCTTTTAAGTTTTTCAAAATAAAATTTAAATATTTGGAAGCTAAGTAAAAGTACTATAAGTCAAAATGATTAATAATTCAAAATATTTAAATGGCTCAAGAAAACATAAATTGAGACTGCTTGGAGAGATGGAAAATTACTGGACTTTGGTCCATACTTTACAGTATTATTGGGTTGGTATTAGCACCGGAGGGGGCAGCTCTATTTATTCTTATGTGGTCCCTTGTCTTTGGGGACTGTGCCAATATTGCTTACTGAATATGATAGCTTATCTGCAGTTGGGCGGTCCTTTAACCTGGTATTTGTTTTGTCTTTCTCATCTTTATTGCACGGGTCCTAACAAAGCGGAAATGATTTTAAAACTTAAAATAATCTAATTATCTTCTAGGTAGACATTTACTTAAAAGGGAGGCCCGGTGCACTAAGCTCTCGCTTTGCGCGGGGTTCGAGGAAGGCCGGACCATAAGGGTCTATTGTACGCAGTCTTACCCTACACTTCTGCATGAGGCTGTTTCCACGCCTCGAAACCGTGACCTCCTGGTCGCATGGCAACAACTGTACACATTTGCCTATAAATCATTAATAACTTGTAGGCGTCATAGACCAATGATGCTTTGTCTAGTTAACACTTAACGCTGATGTAACAACAACAACAACAACAACAACTACCCAGTATAGTTCCACAAAGTGGGGTCTGGGGAGGGTAATATGTAGACAGGCCTTACCCTACCCGAAAGGGCAGAGAGGCCGTTTCCAATCGACCCTCGGCTCAGGGAAGGAAAGGAAAAACAAAAATAAAAACAAAAAGAGCATTAGTAACTCTAGCGGAAATCGCATAAATAATTCTCTAAACATAAGAACCCTAAATAAAATGTCATGCAATAATATCAAACAGTAACTACCATAAATAACTACCATAAGGAGGACACAATCCAATACACAAATCATTTATGGAAAGCCCTACCAAGCCCCACCCAACCCCGGGAAAGTAGTACGAAAAATTCTAGAAGCCCCTATCCTACAACCCTGATACTAGACCTCCAGACTTTCCTGTCAAGGGCCATGTCCTCGGAAATCCGCATTCTAGCCATGTCCTGCCTAATCACCTCTCCCCAATACCTCTTAGGCCTCCCTCTGCCTCGCCTCACGCCGACCACTGTCAACCGACCACAAATCCTCACCGGGGCATCAGGGCTTTTCCTCCGCACATGCCCGAATCACCTAAGCCTCGCTTCTCGCATCTTCTCATCCACTGGGGCCACCCCCACCTTCTCTCGAATAACTTCATTCTAAATCTTATCTAACCTGGTGAGCCCGCACATCCACCTGAGCATCCTCATCTCAGCAACCTTCATTCTCTGAACATGAGAGTTCTTCACCGGCCAGCACTCCGCCCCATACAACATGGCAGGTCTAACCACAGCTCTATAAAACTTCCCCTTGAGTTTCTGTGGCACTTTCTTGTCACACAAGACTCCTGATGCAAGCCTCCACTTCGACCGCCCCGCCCCTATACGGTGGGTGACATCCCCGTCTATCTCTCTGTCCCCCTGAATCACCGACCCAGTGTTGTAAATAGCGCTCGCTACAACGCTAAAGGCGTGTAGCGAGGCAAGGCGAGACTGTAGCGCCACACAGGGTCTGTTGCGTTGCGAGGCAGAATAGCGTGCGCCTCTGCCTCTGTTGCGAGTAGCGAGGCGAGTGGCGAGGCGAGGCGTCGCTATTTTCAGTATCACAAATTAAAACAGGCAGCGTGTATACTTATTCAATTAGGGCTTGGTTTTATACTAAAACAGGCAGCGTTACCCTCCAGTTGCTCCAATCGATTAAAAATTAGGGCTTGGTTCCATCGTCTTCTTCTTCTTCCATCGTCTGCGAGTCTGCGACCAGGTATG
>MU784728.1:96343-175338 GCA_026770625.1 Nicotiana glauca
CCGCCTTTCTCCCCCAATTCCTCGTACATGCGACCAAACGCCGCGTTTTTAGCTTCCGTAACCGCCAGCTTCGCTTCCTTCCTCGCCACCTTGTAGATCTCCCTGTTCACTCTCCTTTCATCCTCGCTTGTGCTCCCTGCCAACTTAGCAAACGCCGCCTTCTTCACCTCCACTTTTCCTTGGACTACATCGTTCCACCACCGGTCGCCTTGATGTCTGCCTGAATGTACTGCAACAATAATAATTGACTTGGCCAAAGGATCACTTGCTCATTAGTTTGTGAGCTCTAGTTACACTTGCCAAAGTTGTATGATAATACTGCATTATGTTATTACTGATGATAAAAAGGGTACTGCACTATGTCATTACTGATGAAATAAAAAATTACTGCACTATGTCATTACTGATTGAAAGAAAAATTACTGCACTGTGTGTTTGGGTTACAACAACAACAACGGCGACCCAATCAAATCCCACAAGTGGGGTCTGGGGAGGGTACTGTGTACGCTCTGTGTGTTTGGGTTAGATTTCCTTAAGTAACAGCTCATGCATCTTGCAACTAAAACTTAACAAAGCTTATTCTGTAATATTGGAGTCTGCTAGATTTTACACTTTTTCCCTTTTTGATATTGAATGCTCCCAGATTTATCATGGCCTCTTAAGTTTGCCGTAAAATTGATGATATTTAGATGTTGATTTTGAATGAGCAATCCATAGACTTCAAGGTTGATGACTATTCTTCTACCCTGCATCCCAACCCCGTTAGTGCGGTCTCACGGATCTTCATTCAGTATTTGGTCATTCCAATTTTTTTTTTTTAAAAGGTCATTCCAAAATTATCACTTGTAGAATATTATGGACCCTGTTATATTGAACTGGGTCAGAGCATAAATGCATAGATGGACATGTTTGCTTTGATATTGTTCTCATATGCCTGTAATAGAATGGTTAACTTAGAGAAGTGAACACAGTCAACTAGTTTTTCCTGGCCTCAATGCTGGAATACTTTGGTGATTTCTTTGTAACTATAATTAATTTATGAACTCACTCTGCTTGTTGTTTGGTAATGAAAATTCTGTTCACTTGCGTGGCTGTAAATTTGTGTTTACAGGGCGTATACTATTACTTCTATCAAATATTCAGAAATCGAGCAGAAATTGCTGCGCTTGAAGGTAAGAAGAAAGGAATTGGTGATGGATCGGTTGGAATGTTCTCATCACTTCTGGTGGCTGCTTTATCTGGGTAATTTACTTGTCTGTGGCGTATTAGAATTTTATGTCCATCTTTTTTGTAGCCTTGATATCTTTCCTAGATTGCCCTGGTGGACTGATCCTGGTAAATGTCCAACATCATCCTAGTCAACGACATTCTGGCTTTTCTTGTCGTTATTACATATTGCTTATAAAAAGGAATCAAAAGTTTCTGTCTTTCGGTATATTATGGAATCATGATTGCACAAATTTCTTCCATTTCCTTTCCCAGGCCAATGTAAAAGCACCCATGTTTACGAATTACTGTTAAACTTTTCTGATTTCTTTGTGGATAGTTACCATTGAACTTCCTTACTTTTCTATGTTACAGGTGTGTTAATGTTCTGCTGACTAATCCGATATGGGTTGTCGTCACCCGCATGCAGGTACTCTTGTGTTATATATTAGTTCCTTTGGCCCTGGTTATGAAATTGAGGCATTTATTTCAAATGTTCTGGTGATTTAGTGCAGAAATATGTTTATTGGTGTTATTTACTTATTTTACTCTCTGATCTTTATCCTGCATGTTAAGGAATACAACAACTACTACGTTTCGATCCCAAGCAAGTTGGGTTGGTTATATTAATCCTCAAATTGACCATCCCGCTCCAACTAAGTTCATCTTAGAGTTAGACCAACAACTACTACTACTACAACAACAAGAACTAAAAGACTCCTAGGAAACATAAGACCTAAAGTAAATATACTTTCATTTCTACAGGTAACAATGCTGCATATATTAGTTAATTTATTTTCTATTAGGATATTTTTGGCTGCAAATTCATATGTAGTTATAATAAAATCTTTATAGTGGCAAGGAAGTTAATGCGGGTTTAGGGGGGTTGTACCAGAATTGGTTCAGCTGCAGTAAACAGAGGTTTCTTCTTCGTTGTCTGTCAAATAGTATGTAAGATTGAGGATCACAAATGCAACACAACAAGGGGCAAACCAAACGCTTGCGTGAAGGAAGAAGCTAATCAATCAGAATTTGAGTCGGGGAGGAGAGGCGAAAGAGAGATTTCAAGCCTGCAAGTAACAACGATTTTTCATCCGTCACGCACGAGCTTGTAGTTTAGGGGTATAGTTGGGGTGCCCCTTTCTTATACTTTTCTATAATATGACGTAATTTTTTTGACCCTACAGGGTCATGGGTGATGATGAAGACCCATGGCCTAGGTTGGGGACCTCCATTGCACTTTGGATGGGCGCCCACGTAAGGTCGGCCCAAGTGGCTGAGATTCCCAAAAAGAAAAAAAAGAAGCTGGAGGTTGCCTTTACTTCACAAAGTGGAATGCTTGCAATTGCAATTCTGGTGGGAAGGCTTACACCCAACCAAGGTCCTTGAAAGTTTTCCTACTTCAGCTGTTGAGTACATTTATTTTGCAGAATATCCTGGTCTTGTATACCAAGATTTTATAGGTCCTCATTTTATTTCCTGGGAAGCTGTAATTTCAGTATTAAAGTTGGAGTACTTTTATAGTCCATTAAACGTATTCTCATGAGATCTATTTCCGGCCAGCCACCTACCTAAGCTTGATTCCTGCAACAATGGTTCGTTAACTGAATAGTTTGATTTAAGCTGGGGAAATTCCTTTACTCATTCCTCCTAGATGCGTTACGAGTTAGTTATGAAAGAGATTTAATTCCTACAACAACCTTGGTATGTTAACTGTCTGCTTTCATTTAAGCTGGGGAATTTTCTTACACATTCCCTTGGTGTTGAGATACGGAATAATATTAACAGAAGCTTAATTATGTATTGGACCATTTCTTCAATCTATCGGAAGACAGAAGTGTAAGAAGCCATTCCTCCGTGGTGTTGTGATACGGAATAACATTAACAGAAGCTTAATTATGTATTGGATCATTTCTTCAATCTATCGGAATACAGAAGTGTAAGAAGCATTATTTGAGTTGTGGATTCTGTAGTTTCAATAACACTGAAGTAATTTCAATGTTGAAATTACCTTGTTTTAGACACTTAACAATTGCCTTTATATACATCCTTTTTCCTTTTACATGATTTCATTTGGCATGTAGTAAATGCAACAGGCATTTATAAAGAATCTGATGAATAAAACTAGTTTACTTAGCTTTGGCATGTAGAAATTTTCGTTATGTTTCTTAACATAACCTGCCACTTCCTCGCACAAATTGGTCTAATTTAGATATTTTGATTGTTCTTTGCAACTGCTGTGCAGACTCATACGAAAAAGTCAAAAGGTAGCCATCCTGAACCTGCAGCATCAGAGGATGCAATCGTTGCTGTGGTCGAACCGCCTCCTTTTGGAACTACCCATGCTGTATGTACATTTGTCTTCTTATTAAAAGATGTAACTTATGGTTCATGGAAAAATACATGCCTTGAAATCTTTGACCTGCAGTGTTTTTTCTTGACTAACTTCAAGTGTCATTATAAGCTGATGCCAAGCTGAGCTAGATGTTTTTTCTAATGAAAATTTCTTGTATTTCTCAAGAGTCTGAGCTTCAAATATTGATTAGCTGACACTTGAAAGCTTGTCTTGCTTTTCGTAACAAAATTGTCTGGCAGCATAGCAATTTGGGAAATGATAATTTCACAAGAACGTTCTCAAGAATGCAGTCAGTTCAGTGAAGAGAAGATATAGATAATGTCATTGCAGTTTTTTAGAAGTAAATCTTTGATGATACTCAAACTTTTTTGGGTGGTTCGTCTCTGATCATTTAGCAATTAGCAGTCAGCATAGTGTTTGTGCTCATCACATGGAATCATGAATTTTTGTTTATGCTTCCCATTGATTTGGTTCAGACTATGGAGACCATGCGTCTATCTCTCACAGGCACTTTGTTTCACAGATTCAAGAAGTCTATGGTGAAGCTGGAGTTTGTGGTTTCTGGAAAGGTGTTTTTCCGACGTTAATCATGGTATGTGACAACTGACTCTAGTTAGTAGTAACCAATGGTTGCTGATTCTTTTCCCTGCTAAATACAGGTAAGCAATCCTTCTATACAATTTATGCTATATGAAACCCTTTTGAAGAAGATTAGGAAACGGCGTGCCTCTAGCGATAAAGGCGCCAATGATGTCACTGCATTGGAGGTAAATATTTGTGCTTCACTTTTCGTTTTTTTTTCTGCTTAGTGATTTAGTCTAGCAGGCTGGTATTTTTGTTCTTGGCCTAGATCTTTTGGAGCTCATGCACTTATATATTTTGGTTAGATATTTTTACTCGGAGCTGTGGCAAAGCTTGGGGCTACAGTTGTAACATATCCTCTTCTGGTTGTGAAGGTAATACAAGTTTTTTTTCCAGGAGAAACTTGGCTTTCCCTTTTTCCCACTTCTCTTGAAATCTCTATGATCGTTTAGATTAAAATGTCGTAAATTCTTCTCATACAATTTCCCTAGAAGTTATTCAGAGATTCATATTCTTCTCTTGTTATGTCGTACCGCACTCTTTATGGTCAATTTTGAGAATAAACTGTTGAATTACTATCTTAATGGGGAGTGGGTAAATTCTTTCCTCTGCTTTTCGGTTTTTGCTAACTGTATCATGTTCAGTTTTAAGTTTATTTGGTCCCAAGTAATCTCAGTCATAACGCGAAACGCTAACTACCACTTTTGTGGTTTCATTAAACCTGTTGGCTGGAACTGTCAAAAAATGTTGCAGCAATGTCCAATTTAGAGAAGCTTGGTCACTGTAAAGAGTTTGGTCCACTGTCGAATTATTTGGGATTTGTTTTCTGCATGAACAGTAATTTTTTTATCTTTGCAGTCAAGACTTTCCCACCATGTTCAGGACTGACGCTTAGTTGTTGTTTTGTTGTTGCAGTCAAGACTTCAGGCAAAGCAAGTTACTGGTGGGGATAAAAGACATCAGTACAAAGGTTAGTGCACCTATTTTTAATGCATTCCTATTACAGAAGTCACTGTAAAGGTTTTGTAAGTTATTCAGCAGTAAAAACAGAATGCTGAATGCAGTAATTCAATCTTCAGAGATCTGTTAATGTTACTGTGATCTGAGAAAAATGACAGTCGAGAGAGATGCAGCCTCGTTATAATTATTGTGGTATTATCTATAAGTGGACCTCTGTTGGCCGTTGTATGGTGGCTATAATCTGCAATGCGGGGAAGTTGATATGTGTTAGGATTTTTGTATAAGCATTTCAGGCATTTGTATAGTGTAGGTTCTGATGTTGCCTTTATGCCATTCAGGTACCCTGGATGCTATTGTGAAGATGATACGGTATGAAGGCTTTTATGGATTTTACAAGGGGATGGGCACGAAAATCGTACAGAGCGTTCTAGCAGCTGCTGTCCTGTTCATGGTCAAGGAGGAACTTGTCAGGGGTGCTAGGTTTTTACTAACAGGAACTGCAGCTAGTACTGTAAGATCAAAGCCTCCCTAGAATTTTCTGACGTAGCAGTCTTGGGCAGCTGCAAGCCTGCAGCATTCCCTCCCGACAGATACCTACAGAATTAGGACGCATACATTGTAATAGCATAAGAAATTAATTCAAAATTGAAGATACAGGAAGTTGATCTAGTAAAATGGTTGACCGTTGGCTCTCCCAGCAATACGCCCATTCATCGGTCTCCATCATAAGCACATTAGTCGTGCTCTCATTTGTTTGAACTTGGATTGAGCTGTCTAGCAAATTGAAAAATGGAACACATTGATTATTTAATCCTTTGTTTGAAACAGTGTGGTCAAAGGATGTGCTAGAGCCCTGAAGCTCTGAAAAGCTCACGGAGGGCACTTCGCATTGCTTAAGCTACGCTTTAGATAGCCACTATGGCGTGTACTTGATTGCCCATAAATTTTATCTTGAATCAAGTAGTACTAAACAATAAATATGATGGGTAAGGTATACATTAATCATTAAGGAAAACGTCTTGAATGAATTTGTCACTTATTTCTTAAATTACATTAATTATTTTTTCTTTTCTTTATTCATTGTGCTTTTTTTTTTTTTTTTTTTTTTTTTTTTTTTTTTTTTTTTTTTTTTTTTTTTTTTTTTTTTTTTTTTTTTTTTTTTTTTTTTTTTTTTTTTTTTTTGTTTTTTTTTTGTTTTTTTGTTTTTTTTTTTAACTAAGGCTCACGCTTTAATTATGTCTTGCGCATAAAGCCTTATTGACTTGAAGTGCTTTTTAGAGTTTTTTTGCCTTTGAGTTAGAAGAAATGACTGCTCAATCTTTTAATACAATGTTTTTGACATGAATTCACTTGGAAATAGAAATTAACAATTTGTGAGTTTTTGACATGAATTCACTTGGAAATAGAAATTAACAATTTGTGAGTGAAAACTATTATTTGACTTGATACTTTTGAAACAAGTTTTTCAATGTATAACGAAATGGGGAAAAAGTTATTTGTTTGTGAAGTTTTGAGCTAAGAGTTTCAGCTTGTTTCAAGTTGAAATAGTTGTTTGAAGTGCAAAGATCGCTTTTACCTCGAGGTCAGAATCATTTACATTCGATAGTTACAAAATGTATAAACTTTGTATACTGTATATAATATATAGAAATGTATATATACTTAAAAATATATAACTTTTCAACTGTTATTTTAAAATCGACTATACAATATCATTTCCTTTGTTCGAATGTATATTTAAGTGAAGTATTTTAAAAAAAAAAATATTTGACTGTCAGTTGACAAATCTTTTACCTTCAATTATTTTTGTCCAAATAAAAAAGAATACAATTATCTAAACGTAAATAGACTACTTTTTTCGGTTTAAAGAGAAGGGATAGGTAGTTCTTTCTTTGATGAGCATTATTTACGAGTCACAAAACTTGAGAATTAACCTCAATTATTGGAAAGCTGAAGTTCGATTATCGAGTAGACTCTCGCTTTTATGATATTTACCCAATATCTAGACTGTTAGAATATGGGCAACGGAGCATAAACATAGGTATCACAAACACAAATACGTAAACTAGATAATGACTTGATTATAGAGATTAGAAACATTAATCTTTTGAAACTGTTGCACAAGTTCTTCACGGAGCAAGAATTCAAGGCTGCAATCTTCTGTTATATTTCTAGTAAAACTTTGGACAAAATTATTTGAGTGACTAAATAATACTACTCTGAAGAGTGAGTTATTAGGTGAAACTTGTCTTCTATTTATAAACCTGAAATTAAGCCAAAATTAGGCCAAACAAATAACTTTTCTTCGAAGTCACCTTTTATCCAAGTCTTCCAAGGTTTTTACTAGGTATAGTAGGGACCGCAGAAATAATAAGATGCTACAAATTACAGTAGTAATTAAAAATTCGGATGATTAAATCTTACTATAATTAATCACAATTTATTCCACTAAAAACTACAATTGAACTCCTCAATATGAATTTCGAAATTTATTAATACTTATTTTAACTCCCTATGTCAAGATTACAAATATCAGTTAATTAAACTAAATTGCTAATAATTTAATTTAATCAACTAATTAAATTCTTTATAATTGTACTTACTATATCGATACAAAATTCATCAGCTGGATTTTCACATGAAAATTTATAACCTTACATAAAGGTTATCATCAAACTCAAGGTCGAGTCGCATATTCTATTAACTAATTATTATTTCACAAATGCTATTCGTTCTTGTCCAATCTATTAGGCATACACTAGCTCTGAATAGAGTTGTATCTTTTGATAAATCAAAGCAATAAACTAATCATATTGATCATAATAACTATACAAAATTAGGAGTATAATCTCATTTAATAAATCAGAGAAAATATTTTATATTTATTCAGTACAAAAATATCTTTTCTCTACGTGGTCCATGCAATATATACTAAGTATATTAGCACAAGAAGTTGGAGTAAAACCATTCCCGTAATCAAGATAAATTATACTTTAATCTTGCACTACAATCATCTAGATATTTTACCCAATAATATTTTCGATTGTGAACATAGTTTATTAATTATGAGAACTGACAATTTAATCTTCTGTGCATGAGCTAAGTCTCCATACACTAAATTGTCTGCTACATAACTAAATGACACATATATAACAAATGATCTATTTAAAATAATACTTTATTCAATTAAATAAATCAAATAAATAATTATTCCATAAAAAATAAAATATAATACTATAGCTAAACTACATGGTTAATAGTATATCCCAACAATCTCCCACTTAAACTCATAACTATGTGTCTACATCTCTAATCTCCATTCATTCTACATGCTTGTCAAATATCTTATGTGAAAACTCTTTGTAAACGGGTATGCCAAATTGTTCTCTGACGTAATTTTTAACACTTTTGCATCACCTCTCTGAGTTATTACCGAATTAAATGATATTTACGTTCAATATGCTTACTCCTTTTATGTTTTTGCGGTTCCTTCGAGTTTGCAACTGCACCACTATTGTCATAATAAAGTGCAATTGGTGCTTGAACCGAAGGAAATATATTAAGCTCTTTCATAAAGTTTCCGAGCCAAACAACCTCTTCAATTGCCTCAGATGCAGCCACATATTTGGCTTCTATGGTGGAATCAGCAACACATGATTACTTGATACTTCTCCAACTTATAGCTCCACCTCCTAAGGTAAAAATATATCCTGAGATAGATTTTCTAGAATCTCTATTTGAATGGAAATCTAAATTAGTATAGTCAAAGGGTGCAAGATCACCTAAGTGATAAACCAACATATAATCCCTAGTCATTTTCAGGTACTTGATTATATGTTTAACGACAGTCCATTGTTCTCGACCAGGATTTGACTGAAATCTACTAATCATGCCAATAACAAAACAAATATTAGGTCTAGTACATAGCATAGCATACATAAGACTCCCTACAACAGAAGAATATAGGAACGCCTTCATCTTTCTATCTCATCAGTCGTTTTTGGGGACTAATGTTTTGACAAAGGGATTCCACGCAGTAAGAAACATTTCTTGAAATCTTGCATGCTAAATGCGGTGAGAATAGTATTAATATAAAGTGTAGAATAGTATCAATATAAAGTGCTTGGGATAAACCTAATATCCTTCGGTTGCCGTCACGATCCAAAATCTACTTAAGGTCGTGATGACGCCTAACATCACTGTCAGGCAGCCAATAGTGAATGATTAACTTAATTACTCACTTTAATATTTTCGAAATTATAGTTTTCATTAATTAAATAGTAAGAAATAAAATTTACAGGGTAAATGATAATATTTTTACAACTATAATAATGAACAACCCGTAATGTCACGACCCAAACCCCGCACTGATCGTGATGGCGCCTCTTGTGAAGACAAGGCCAGTGAACTACCCAACTCGTTTTTTGTCTTCAAATTAGTTAAACACAAATGAACAGCAAAAATGCGATTTAATGATATTAATTTACAAAATTACAATCCAACACAGCCCAAACAGGGGTGTCACAATTCATGAGCATCTATCAGAGTATAAATACAACTACAGGACCTAAAATATACAAGCCGGATCAATGAAACAAAAGAGAGGAAAAATAGTGCTGCGAACGCAGGCAGTCACCTTGCTACTCCTATAGCTCTACTCTGATTAGCCAAAACCCGCTACCGGGTGAATACATACCTGCATCTGCATATGAGGTGCAGGGAATAAAGTGAGTACTCCAACTAAGTGAGTAATAAGGGTAAATAACATCTGAGTAGTAAGAAATTACGTAAAGCAAACCATCATGCTATATAGGAGCAGTGAAGAAAAACCCTTTGACAGAAAGCAGTGAAGCTATAAAACCTTTAGAAATATCTTAGCTCAGTGTAAAACCTTTTTTGAAAATGACTTTTTCAACAGTTATGCAATTGAATGCAAAAGCACATAGTGCAGATAAGCATTGAAGTCCGCCTCTCGGGCACCATACTCGGTTATCAGATAATACCAGAACAACAGGTGAATATTGCAAGAAGAAGCACAAACAACATATAATGGCAGACAAATGGAATAAGGTAAACACATCAAACAGTACCGGTATTGCTGCGGCATGCAGCCCGATCCATATATCGCTGCGGCATGCAGTCCGATCCATTTAGCGTCGACGGCGCTCACTGGGGATGTGTACAGACTCCGGAGGGGCTCCTACAGCCCAAGCGCAATATCAAGCCATCTCGTGGCATCAATCAGGCTCTTGACCCCAATATCAATATAGTACCGCTGCGGCGTGCAGCCCGATCCATAAATATCCTCACAATACAGGCCCTCGGCCTTACTCAGTTAACAAAATCATGTAAGCCACTTAGGCACAATAAAGTATGATGCTCAGCCCAAAACATTTTATGAAAATATCATTTCGATTATTTAAGGCATAATAACTTGGCTGAGTTTTTAAAATAGTGGAAAATACATGACTGAGTTCAAATATATAATTAAATCGGTGAGGAATTATCAACAACAATCCCCAAAGGGTTTAGGTAATTGGCACGAAGCCCAAATATAGCAATCAACCCAAATTATGATGATAACTAGTAATTTCAGGCAAATATGCAGTAAATTCATCAATCGGGATGGACCGAGTCACAATCCCCAACGGTGCTCTACCCCACGCTCGCTATCCGGCGTGTAAGCCACCTCAATATAACACTATGATGTGCAAGTTCGGGGTTTCAAACCCTCAGAATATCATTTATAATCATTACTCACCTCGAACCGGCGAAATCTCTAGCACGCGATGCCTTTTCTCCGCAAATCGGCCTCTACGCGCGTCGAATCTAACCAAAATCAGAGCGAATACATCACAATATGCTAAGAGAACAAAGACCAAGCAAAAAAAATCAATAACTGGCACAAATCCCGAAATTACCAAAATCCGAGCCCCGGCCCTATTTCTCAAATCTCAGAAATTTTCACATCAACGAGTTCCTTATCTCGCCACGAGCTTATACATATCAAAATTACCAGAATCGGGGTTCATTTGGCCCCTCAAATCCCCATTCTTAACTCTCTTGAGTTCGCCCTAAACCACCATTTTTGTATCTTAATTCCTTGATTTTCAGCTCTAATACATGTATTTATACCATAAAATCATGTTTTAAGTCCAAGAATTCATACCTGATCAAAGTCCTTGAAACCCTCTTCAAAATCGCCCAAAAACTCTCGAAGTCCGAAGTGAAATGTGTTACTCTTTCAAAATTTCGCGAAGAAGAATAATTAATTAAACTGCCCAGGCAAAACCGCATCTGCAGTCGCAATCCCGCTTCTGCGGCTTACGGTTTTGCGGTCCAGCGTCCGCTTATGCGGACTTCCACTTAAAGCCCTGACCGCATCTGCGGTCATTCAGCCGCATCTGAACATACTCAAATCATGAAAAATGACTCAGATGAAAGAACTGTACCTCAAGCTCATCAGTACCATCACAATACAAGGCTGAGACCCCGTCTCACATCATAGAAATAGAACACCTGAATCTACTCCGAAAGGTCATATCTCCACGTGGCCTCGCCACAATGCACAATTCTATCCAAACACTGTTACATATGAAACGCCTCAAGTCACTATGCTCAAAATCGACAGCCACACACAATTTGATGTCTGGAACCAAAGCAATTCATTACACCCGGGGTGAAACAAATAACATACACCACGCAACCCGATAGGTCATAACCAATATTCCATCTACCGAGCAACACCCAATTACTCTTCCCGCTCGACTTTCACTATGAATCCCCAATATAACCACACCACATGTGCCCATAACCAACAAATAGTAACGTCTCAAAACACCAAAAAGCAACTCATAGACCTCCCCAGATCATTAACAATCTCACTAACGATCAAATCAACCTATCCCTTAACAATAAAATTTCGGGGCCAACCAAGCCGACTCAAGCTAAACACGTATCTACATTGGCCTACCAACGAACTCATTACCAAGAAGCCTGAAGTTGCTCCTTCCACTACTATAACTCCTGCCGGAGCCATACGATACGGTTCCCGACACCAAATCAATACCGAAATCCACAACCTCGCCCGACGACATGCCCGACCATAAGAAATGCATCCGAAAAGTCCCTCAACACCGGAACTGAATCAATGGTAGAAACCTTTGCACTGACATACATCGCGAAGGCCTAATTAAGAAAAGCAATCCTTCCCAGCCGTCCGCTGGGTCTTTGAAATATAACCCACTCTGCTAGAACATAATCCGACGCACCTTGCCACTCAATCCGTGGCATTTTCCGGCATAGCCCATAGCGCAATAGTCTAGAATAACCCAACACCGAGACAGCCAGTCTATACCCCAACATCATATCCAAAATCTAACATACCAAGCAAAGAAAGATCCACTAGGGCCTCCAAATCCCAGTAGCCGCTAAACGGTGCCGATACACACGATCCACAACCACAACATAGTCTGTACATGAGACCTCCCAATCTCCAACTCCATATACCACACGAATCACCATACATGATCCCAAATTCCGCCATATAAATATATATCACACCTCAAGTACCCAATCATTCCACGAAAGATATTCTAAAATTCCCCTGTGCCATCAAACAAACTCAGATATCAGCAGCCGATCTAATAAGAAAGTGCTGCAATACTACGAAAGTATCATCAGTTTAATCACATTACCTTTTCCTGAGTCGTATACTCTCGTCAAATCACTTCCAATTAGCAGTATCATTTCCTTGATTATCTGAGGCTACCCGTTGCCCAGGAGTTTTTATGAACTTCCTTTCAGAACTGAACTGTAACCTAGCACACGCCAGTCTCGGTCCTCTACAACATACCGCATATACCATACCATCCAAGGATAACATGAAAACTTTTATCTCTCTTCCGAGCCACATAAATCTACGTACTTAACTAGTAAAGAACTTTCCGTTGGTCCCATCTAGAAGAAAAATCACTACACATCCCATGCTCCGCATGCCCATCGAAAATATACATCTCCAAACCGCGGTAGAAACTATCAAGAACTCTCCGATTTCCCTTTACACAAATCAGACCTGCCAGGGAATCCTTCTAACTCAACCAAGCTAAGCAAGCCATCAAAACCCAGGAGCGTTGCTGCAAAAATACTTGCAAGGGCTCATTACCTCGAACACATTTGAAGAATTAATCATATCCTTACCATACCGATTCGGTCTACTATCAAGCTATTAATCTATCTAATTCCCTTCTGATTCATCATCAACTTGATATCCCCCCTTGCTATAGCACCACAGTTCCTCAACCCAGGCTCACTACATGAGACCCACGCACAAGGCCACACTGTCTAAGACCCATAAGTCATTGAATGCTCTCTCAAATATTCCTAGAAACACCACATTCCAAAATACTTTACTCAGAAGAACTTCCTGCGAATCTAAATCTGTTACGTTTACTTTCTAGATACTGATACATAGAATCCCATAATAATCATAAAAATACCACAAGTCTTGACCTTTTCTAATGAAAACACGGTCTCTGACCACATACACAACCTTAAGACACCTGATTGTTACATGTAGAATCTTGAACACATTAAAACCATTCTCAAGAGTCATTTACTTCTTATTCGAACTGCAATTTACCTGATCAAATGAACTTAACCACCCATGCCTCATTAGCACTCTGACACCGCAGGATATGACCTCATCCCAATACAAACATACATCTTCCTGCTCCATGCACCGAACTTTCCTTACCAATAACAGCTTAAGACATCCTCTGATTCTCACACATCTACGAAGCACCATATAACCTTTGTCAAAATTTTGCTTCACTCGTGCTATCCTCGGCTCAATTTCCGCAACCAAAACTGATTTGCTAGCATGCCTCGAATTGGAACCAACATAACACATGACTGTACAATTAGCTAATCAATATCAAACTCCCCAACTTGGCTTGAAGCCATAGATCAAAACACTCCCAACAACTCATAACGCACATACTCCATTGCTGCCTTAATACCATAGTGAGACTAAACTCAATCCTTCATAGGCTTGTGGAAACACAAATCATTTAGCATTCACTCACACAACAGTTAAGCCCACTCTCTAGGAGATCCAATTTAGATGTCACCACATGTTCTTCACTTGTAAATGAGACCTTCTAATAGATAACATAAGGATCACACAACCTTAGAATACTCCGCAGGAGATGACCCACCTGCTTTGCCTTCAACTACCATTTCTGTAAATCTTCAACCACCACAAGCATTATGCTGTCACTTGATCTTCCTGAATCTGGACTCATACCACAGCATGAAATTTACTTCACTCCCAACTAGGAGACACGACAAGATTCTTCACACGCCTATAACTCGAGCAACACATCCAGTCACGATGGAAATCAAACACTTAATAGCTTATCTATTATCCAGCAGACTTCTTCGTCACTACCAAGTCATATAGATACATCTCACAGTACTAACATACTCATCACATAGATATCCAACTACCATTCTGGCTAATAGGGACAATATCGAACATATAAGTTCAAAACACTTGCTCACACAATCAACACCTTGGTGCACAAGCCATATGTAAAGATCCGGCCTCAATTCCTCCAGACTGGACCAACATCAAACTCACAGAGATCACATCTCGCCCCTCAACCGGGGAATCACAAGCCATCAAGGCATATCTGATACTGAGCGCTCATGCGCGCTTACGAATGCGTGGAAGGAATTTCAAGAGTTTCTTTTCAAGCTGAATCAAGGACGCATGATAAGAATTCAAGAAGGTGAAGTTTTCCTAAAGGTTCTGCAGCCTCTCGAGGATAAATACAGACGTCTCTGTACCGATCTGCAAGACTCTACTAAACCTGCTCATGACTCGTGAGACCTAGTAACCTAGGCTCTGATACCAACTTGTCACGACCCAAACCCTACACTGATCATGATGGCCCCTCTCGTGTAGACAAGGTCAGCCAACTACCCAACTCGTTTATTTTTCAAAATAGTTAAACATAAATGAACAACAAAAATGCAACTTAATGATATTAATTAACAAAATTACAACCTAACACAGCCCAAACCAGGGTTTCACAAGTCACGAGCATCTATCAGAGTATAAATGCAAATACATAACCTAAAATATACAAGCCAGATCAATGAACCAAAAGTGAGGAAAAATAGTGCTACGAACGCAGGAAATCACCTTGCTACTCCTATAGCTCTGCCTCTGATCAGCCAAAACCCACTACCTGGTGAACACATACTTGCATCTGTACACAAGGTGCAGGGAGTAAAGTGAGTACTCCAACTTAGTGAGTAATAAGGGTAAATAACATCTGAGCAGTAAGAAATCACGTAAAGCAAACCATCATGCTATATAGGAGCAGTGAAGAAAAACCCTTTGAGAGAATGCATTGAAGCTATAAAACCTTTAGAAATATCTTAGCTCAGTGTAAAACCTCTTTTGAAAATGACTTTTTCAACAGTTATGCAATTGAATGCGAAAACACATAGTGCAAATAAGCACAAAAGTCCGCCTCTCGGGCACCACACTCGGTTATTAGATAATACCAGAACAACAGGTGAATATTGCAAGAAGAAGCACAAACATCATATAATGGCAGAAAAATGAAATAAGGTAAACACATCAAATAGTACCGGTACCGCTGCGGTGTGCAACCCGATCCATATATCGCTGCGGTGTGCAGCCCAATCCATATATCACTGCGGTGTGTATCTAGATCCATTTAATGTCGACGGTGCTCACTGGGGGTGTGTACAGACTCCGGAGGGGCTCCTACAACCCAAGCACAATATCAAGCCATCTCATGGCATCAATCAAGCTCTCGGCCTCAATATCAATATAGTATCGCTGCGGCGTGCAACCCGATCCATAAGTATCCTCACAATACAGGCCCTCAGCCTTACTCAGTCAACAAAATCACGTAAGCCACTCGGGCATAATAAAGTTTGATGCTCAGCCCAAAACATTTTATGGAAATATCATTTCGAGTATTTAAGGCATAATAACTTGGCTGAGTTTTTAAAACAGTGGAAAATACATGGCTGAGTTCAAATATATAATTAAATTAGTAAGGAATTATCAACAACAATCCCCGAAGGGTTCAGATAAATGGCACGAAGCCCAAATATAGCAATCATCCCAAATTATGATGATAACAAGTAATTTCAGGCAAATATGCAGTAAATTCATCAATCGGGATGGACCGAGTCACAATTCCCAACGGTGCTCTACCCCACGCTCGCTATCCGGCGTGCAAGTCACCTCAATATAACTCTATGATGTGCAAGTCCGGGGTTTCCAACCCTCAGAATATCATTTACAATCATTACTCACCTCGAACCGGCAAAATCTCTAGCTCGCGACGCCTTTTCTCCGCAAATCCGCCTCCACGCGCGTCGACTCTAACCAAAATTAGAGCGAATACATCATAATATGCTAAGGGAACAAAGCCCAAGCGAAAACAATCAATAACAGGCACAAATCCCGAAATTAACAAAACCCGAGCCCCGGGCCCACTTCTCAAATCAAAAAAATTTTCACATCAACGGGTTCCTTATCTTGCCACGAGCCTATACATATCAAAATTACCAGAATCGTGGTTCATTTGACCCCTCAAATCCCCATTCTTAACTCTCTTGAGTTCAAGCCCTAAACCACAATTTTTGAACCTTAATTCCTTGAGTTTTCAGCTCTAATCCATGTATTTACACCATAAAATCATGTTTTAAGTCCAAGATTTCATACCTGATCAAAGTCCTTGAAACCCTCTTCAAAATCGCCCAAAAACTCTCCAAGTCCGAAGTGAAATGTGTTACTCTTTCAAAATTTTGCTAAGAAGAATAATTAATTAAACTGCCCAGGCAAAACCACATCTGCGGTCGCAATCGCGCTTCTGCGGCTTCTGCTTTTGCGGTCCAGTGTCCGCTTATGCGGACTTCCACTTAAAGCCTGGCCTCATCTGCGGTCATTCAGCCGCATCTGCAGCTCCGCAGGTGCGGCTCCCTATTCACATCTGCGGTCCAACCAAACCTCAACACTTTCCACTTCTGCGACCTTTTCCTCCGCTTCTGCGTGACTGCACCTGCGGTACCATAATCGCAGGTGTGAAGATACCAGATATCAACAGCCCTTTACCACGCAAAACTTCTAAAACTCTCCGTTTCTGAACTCACCCCGAGGCCCCCAGGACCTCAACCAAAAACACAAACATGATCCAATACCTTATTCAAACTTGCTCCAATCATCAAAATGCCACGATTAACACTAAAACCATCAAATTACATCAAATCCAAGCCTAAGTTCTTCAAATTCTTCCAAAACTCGCATTCGATCAAAAACTCAACCAAATCACCTCCGAATCACCTGATATTTTGCACACACATCCCAAATTACCTAACGAAGCTACTGAAACTCTCGGAATTCCATTCCGACCCTAGGATCAAAATCTCACCTATCAACCGGAAATCGCCATAATGCTAACTTCGCCAATTCAAGACTAATTCTACACCGAACCTCCAAAATCACTTTCGGTCACACTCCTAAGTCACAAATCATCCCCTAAAGCTAACCTAATCATCGGAATCCACATCCGATCCCTCTAACTCATAAGTCAACCTCCGGTTGACTTTTCCAAACAATACCTTCCTTAAAGAGACTAAGTGTATCATTTTCTACCAAAACCAATCCAAATCGACTCTAACACATCAATTACTAATAATGAAACATGAAGAAGCATAAAATGGGGGAAACAGGGCAGTAACTTCTGAGACGACGGGTCGGGTCATCACACGTAAGCACCCCCAAAAGCCGGTGTCACAAGTGCATGAGCATCAACTAAGAAATATAATAAAATATAACATCTGTCTGAAATACAAATTAAATAAGAGACTATAAATAACTCTGTTGGAGACTCTGCAGGCTACAGATCATAACACGAAATGCAACGCACGGTAAGTCCGTGTAATAGCCTCGTCTCTGCGCCCAAAAGACCACTCGACATATATGTACCTGCACAAAATGTGCAGCAAGTGTAGCATGAGTACACAAATCAATGCATGTCCAGTAAGTATCTAGCCTAACACCATAGAAGTAGTGATGAAGGGTCGACATCGACACTTACTAGCAGCCCAATAAGTCATATACAGTAAGAAGTAAGAAAATATGGAGCAGAGTAAACAAATGAAATAAACAAGTGTAAATATGTGATTCAATCCTCCTCTCCACGATAAACTAAAGCCCTCAATTAGCAATTACCTCCTCAACCAGAGCATGCATATATATATATATATATATATATATATATATATATATATATATATATATATATATGTATGTAATAGACCTCACCAGATTGGTCTTTATAATTCAAATCAGGAAAACTTCTAGATACACTGGCTTTATGACAAATAATATGCACGTTTCCATAGGAGTATTTTATAGAAATGCCGAGGCTTACAGTCCAATCCCATCATAATCTAGTATATAACCATAAATACATCTATACATCTATTTTATTGTCGAGGCGAACAGCCCGATACCATAAGAGTGTGGTACATAATCATGCCGAGGTATACGACCCGATCTATCATAATATGCGTACTATCGAGGGTTGAATGGCTTGAACCATAGATGTATCTATCCCGCCAAGGTGAATGGCCCAATCCCATTAAAATAAGAAGTTCTGACGGGTTCTTAACCTCACTCACGAAGGGACATGTGAGTTATAATGAGTGTTGATACCCAATTTTTCCCTAAATATTTTTAATATGTAAAATACTTTCAAAATAGCATATGTAGGTATGTATAAATGTTTTATTATTTTTTCTTAATTTTTAAAGATTTTTAAAATCAATTTATTGCCCTATCTTATTCATAAAAACCCAATAATTATTTCCAAAATTACTATTTTGGTGATTCATTTATTGTACTCTCATATTTATGCTAGAATATAGCTAATGTAATTTTTGTATATTTTTACAAATTTATTTAGTATTTTTAAAAGTAAATTGCATACAATTGAAATATTAGCCTCTTTTAGATTTAATTACGTTTATATCTATAAATATTAGGTCCAATATTTTTAATTTGATAATTATATATTATTAATCATTTTAGTACCCTTAATTTATTTCTAGAAATTATTCTTTATTTTTTATAAAATAAATAAAGGAGAAGTGGCTATTTAAAATATAGCCCAATTGTGTTTCAATTGCAGCCTGAATTGACCCCCAATTTTAAACTCAATTACCCATCCAAATCCTAATCATACCCGACCACCGACCTAATTAAAATAACCCGCCCGGATTCCCTACCTACCCTTTCAATCCAGACTGTTGATCAAAATGATCAACGGCCACCAAATCCCCTTCCCATAATTAATCCCAAATGACCCCTAAACCCTATCATTTCTCACCCCATCCGCCTTTGAATCCCTTTCTCTCTCAATTCTCTCTAGCCGCCACACTCAATTACCACCCTAAAACCACCCGAATCAATAGCTCCCAAAGCCATTGGAGGCTTGTATCTACCTCCCTTGGCTTCTATGTGCCCGACTATCACAGTTTCAAGGCCGAATCCTGGAAAAGTCTGGTCCAGACCTTGGTTGATTTTAGTTCTATGGCTGTCTCTGGTCATCTTTGACCTTGCTCCAGCCAGCCATGGCTATTCAAGCCTGATTCTTGACTTCTTCTGCTTTGATCGATGGTTTTCCAAGCCTTTCTCACCATTTGGGGTTCTCCTAAAACCCTAACCTTTGAGGTTCTTCCGATTTCTTTTAGATCTATTTAGATCTATGTTTGCTCTAAAAATTCTAAACATTTTTCTCAAGGTTTCTTCAAAACTTTACCTTCAAAACCCCTTATTTTTTCCGATTTAGGTTTTGTTAAGTTATTTTTGAAGCTTTCTCTGATTTTTAACATATTCTGCTGTGTTTCCTTGTGTAATTCTTTTACTGGAGTTTGCATGTCAAGACTCTTAGTTTCTCTTGAGATTTATGAATATATTTTTGTGTTACTAGTTGTTTGATTACTTGCGTTCCATCTCCAGACTTGATTGGTGTTAAAAACCCTAAAATTTTGGCTTCATTCGATTTCTGAGACTATTTGCTGTGTGATTTACTTGTTCATCATCCCTGAATTTGATTGGTTTCAAAACCCTAATTTATTTGGGGCTTATTCAAGCTTCTGAAGCTGTTTCACCTGTTTTAAGTTGCTCGCCTGGATTTGAAACCCTTTTTGTTTCAACTTCTATTTCTCTATGTGATTTGGCTTCTTGCAATCATCGAAACTAGACTATATTTTTCAGAAAGGTCTTTTTACTTTACCCTTTTGCATGCTTTTGATACCCTCTTTTCCCTATTACTAAGTCGACCTATGTGACTACCATGTTTTACTATCTATTGAACTTTGTAATTATTATTGCATGTTACTTCTCTTTGCCATACTTTAACATAGCATGCTTAATATTTATGCACTCTTTTATACACTAAATTCCCCTCTAAAATGACCCTAAATTTTGGACTGATTTCAAACCTCCTTGCGTAATTCTGATTGCACTAGTGTAATTGATTCTTTCCTTGTTATGCTAATTTCCGTGTTTCTTGGATTGATTTGAAAACTTCCCTTTAGACTTTTGATTCTCTTGTCTTTAACTTGGTTTATTTGTTTATTCATGGGAACCCATGTTATTCTCCCCAAATCAGTAATCTCGAATCCCTTACTCCTTGATTTACTATGTGCTGATTATCTCCATATTCTGCAAATTTATTGTGTTTCTTACCTTATTTGGTAAACCGAGTATTTCAAAGATTCTTCATTAGTTATTCCCTTAATTAAACCTCTATGTACTTACCCCTAATTTTCTATTCTGCACATGATGCTTTACTTGATTCTTCCCTTAAATATTTTCTGCCCATTACCGTTTAAGTTTAACTCCTTAATTAAAGGAAGTCTTTGATACTGATTTGATTTTTAATTATTACATAGTTCCATAATTACTACCAAACTATGATTCTTGCCTTATTTTCTACCTATTTTCATACTATAAATACCTTGCTCTTTCATTAGCACACACACGAACACTCTGAGTACTAAAATCACTTACATTCAAAACATTCTTTCCTGCTTTACTGCTTCTACTATGACCTATTTAGCTGGCTGAAAGCCAAAGCTAATTTCAAAATCCTGCTATCTTGCCTTTACTGTATTTTGCTTCTTTGAACTGGTATGTTCTGATTTAAATTTCAGCATCACAGCAACATGTTTACTTAATACTTTTGCCTTTTTGTCTGCCTACTGTTTGTGTTTATTTCAGTATTTTGTCCTAGCATGCTGTAGTTTCTTTCTTCCTATTTTGAATCTATGTATTAAATATCCTAAACACCTACCCCAATGTGTTTGATACTGATGGTTTGTTTGAGGCATGACAGTATTGAGCATTGCTATCCATGACTCAAACTTGATTCTCCTGGGATCATAACCTCTATTTATTCTCTAGTATTGTGTGTTCTGGTGGTCTTATGGGCATGCCAGCATCTTCTATCGCTATGCATGCCCAAAGCTGACCCTTGCTTAAGTACATAGGCTCTTTGCAATTTCCCAACCCCTGAACCCCTTTTGTATGAAATTGTCAACTTGCTTATGGCTGTTTCCCAGAACCTCTTTCACTCTCCTTTATTCCCTCAGAACTCTATTTCTTCACTTGCACTTTCTCTTAGACTTAATTTCTGCCCCCTCTGGTGAGCCTTGCCTCTGGACCCATGAGCTCCCTCTGAACTTGGACACTTGAGGGCTGGCACTTTCAAACTGCACTTGTTGCTATTCTGGTGATACAATTTGGGTGTGAGCACTGCCCGGAGTCCCATTGAGGCTCTTAGGGAACTCTGAAACACTCAAATTGGAGAAAGACTTTGGATCAATGGACTTTGAGTTGGTCTATCTCATAACTCAGAGAGGAAGTCATGAATCAGGCTTCCTCTGGTTGTAGTTTTCTTTGTACTTTTCTAATGTAATTTATTATTCTGGTTTGTAATAAGTTGTAATAAACATTTGGGGCTGGCTAGTGAAAAAAAGGATACTGTGCATACAAGTGTAGAAATCCTGCCTATAGGTTGTTTTAACTTCTGCATGTTCAAACTTCACATAGAAATCATGCCTATAGGGTGTTTTAACTTCTACATATTATTATTTCACCTAGAATCCATGCCTATAGGAATATTGTGATTCTGCATAATTCAAACTTCATTTAGATACCATGTTTATAAGGTTTAAAACAAGTTTCTGCATTTAGATACCATGTTTATAAGGTTTCGGCAATTAGATACCACGTCTAAAATCAACAATGCCTAAAAATCATGCCTGTAGGGATCCTCGAGCAATTCTGATTCATTTTCATTCATAGTCAATGTTAGATATAAAATCAGTAATAGTAGATGCTATAACTTGCAGAACCTGTAACCAACTTATTTAATTTTGGTACATTCTACATCTCTTTTAATAATCTAAGTCCCTCGCTTAACAAGTTTAACAAGTATGCATATAGGACTTAAAACAATTCACTTCGAGCGTTACTATCTCATCACCTTCTAAAATCAGTAGATATCATGCCTATAGGACCCCGTATAAACACTTAGGCAATCTGAGTTATGTAATAAACCAAACTGCCTCAATATTTAAACTCCCGTCGTCTTTGGTATTTTTAATCAGACCTAAAAAGTATGTGTAAGTCATGCTAATTATATGCTTTCTTTGTTTAAGGAGGTATATATGAGCCTTTGTTTGTTTATATGCTTCCCCCCAAAATATGCCATATGTGTTTTGTATATCGCCTTAGAGTTTTTACCTTTGAAACTTCAAATAAGCCTAATATCCCTCCCTTTTTAGGATTAGTAGTCCTAAGTTCCTCCGGGACTGATAGGCGTGGTACAATTAATGGCATGCAATAAGTAATCGATACCAATCCGCGCTTTAAGTACCTTAACGGGGTGGGAAGGGTAGATATGGATATGATGGCCACGCGATAATGTCACGTGTAGACCTTCATTAAGGAGTGATTACTAGACATTGTGTTGGGTGATCCATATTTTTAATAAACCTAGGATCCCCCTTCCTTTATTCTTCATTTCTTTTCTTTCAGCATTTTAATTCATTATTTGAAAAATCAGCTCTATTAATTATTCTTCTAAACTTTGTTTACTTTCAAACTATTATGTGTTGAAATCCCTCTTATTTGAGCCTTATTTGCCTATATGCTAATTGCACCTCAATTCACAATAATTGTCTGGCTGTGAACCACACTAATGGATTCTGAGGGGTACCTAACACCTTCACCTTAGAATAATTTCAAGGCCTTACCCTATCTCTGGTTATCAAACAAACTTAGAGTTAAATCTCTATTAGTGTCCTAATGCACCCTATTCATTAGGTGGCGACTCTTCAAATGCAAATCCAATTCCCAAAAGGAATGAGTTGTCACTCCAAATGTCATAAACCTGATTTTGCGAGAAAAAGGGGGCGTGACAGCATGGCAACTCTGCTGGGGATATTATTTAGGCTTTTACCATTTCAGATTATTATTGTGAATTTATATCACTTTGTGTGCAATTACTTGTTTAATTCCTTTAAGCATTTACTTTTTTTTCCAATTGCAAAACTGACTTGTCTTTTTGTTTCTTTCCTTACCTACTGCTTTAAAATTCTGAAATTGTTGTATTTACTGCTTTCTAAACGTGCAAATACGTGTCAACATGCTTTTAATTGTTGCATAATCATGCTCAATATCATATTCCACTCGTGGCAAACAAATACCATAACAACGCTTATAATGAGGGGTTGCGCTCTTCTGATATTATCACCCCTAAATCCGAAAAAGGCATATTTGCGATAAAACCAGTCAATCAACAATGTAGTTGACGGTTCCGTGCCTTTTCCCTTGAGTTGTCCGCTCAAGGGTACCAGTCTAAAACCCCATAGAAATCTTACTCTTTTTAACTGTGCATGCATCATGGTCAAATCTAGCCAAGTCAGTTATGTTGTCCGCATAATGACTTTTTGAGATAGCCTTGTCCAAAGTCCACTGGGTTTCCCTAAGACCTAAACGGACATCATCACGTTCTGTGCATTTATTTGGAGAACTAAATGTTTTTATGCCAATTATTGATATTTAAATAGTCGAGTCCGGTGGAGGTAAGGGCTTAACCCTTTTTGTTATGCAGAAATATGAGGCATGAAGTTCCCAAATTCGGCATAGTCACCAACATCCACCCAAAATTGCTAAGCTGGTAGGAGGATCTTTACTCTAGTGGTCAGACTCTTGTCCGGAAATATCTAGGAAACCTACCTTTCCTCCTGGAAATCCAATCTAACAGCAAGATCATAGAAGCTGCTACTCTATTCTGGGATTGTGAGTGGTCCGTATTTTGCTTCGGGGAAATTGAGATGAACTCTTGCCAGAAGAAATAAAAGGATTGGCCGGTATACCATGGGAAACTTCGGGTTCGTTAATGCCTGAGAACCACAAGGGCAGGGGTTTCCTCAAAATGATGGGTCTAAAGAAGAATCACGAACTGACATGTTTGAAGGATTCCTACATCCCTTTTGATTATTCATACGAGAGGTACGGTCACAACAAATCCTACCGTACCTATCCTGATGAGTTTACCATCACATCATGGGGCATATTCACTGAAGGGTCTTTGTCTTCATGTTTTGTTTCCTAGGATGATAGTGTTTTCCAATGAAGAAAGCAAGGATCCATACCAGGCTGGCTATGGTAACTAAAACTCTAATGGAGGGAATTGGTGGTAAACCATTCAGTATTGTGCCCATGACCATTGCGGAAGTATACCGAGCCTTGGAGAAGTGCCAACAAGGAGACAAACACTTTGAAGGCTCCAATATACTACTCCAGCTCTGGCTCATGGAGTATCTCTAAAGGGGTGAATATCGACAAGAGATCCAGCGAAGGGATTAGGATGATCATATAGCCTTCCATCATCCAAGGCAAATGAATTACATGCCCAACATGTTCGCTCAACCAGATAATGCTAAAGAATGGGTCAAACTTTTTGAAAATCTGACTGAGGACTAGGTACAATGGATGTTCGAATGGTTTCCGATCGAGGAGATCATCGGCCAATCCAAAGGTGCACCTTACGTCCCTCTTCGGGTTATGAAGCAAGCTGGTAGGAAGCAGGTTGTACCCAAGGTCAACAAGATAAGTCATTTTCGGGCCGATTTCCAGGACGATGATAGTCCTTACAAGCGCCAAGCTCAGTATATGTGGCACTGCAAGATCTTCATGGGAAGGGATACAATCGATCCAGATAGATACCGCACTGGTTGTGCTCCCTACTATTCAGGCTGGTTGGAGGATAACCATGATGTCCTGGGCCAGCCTGGGTTTGTTCGATGTCACAGGATCATAGATAAAAAGGCCGAAGCACAAGTCAAGTACAATCAACAACGCAAGAGGATTCGAGAATGCGAAAGCGAGCACCGTCAGATACAAGAAGCCAACCAAAAGCTGATTAAAGAGTGGAAAGGCATAGCTGTCAGTGCAAACAAGCGACTAGGATACTTGGAGCGAGTCATAGTGGAGCTGGAAAGGAAATTCCTCAAAAGAATCGAGGATTGCCAATGTGCTGAAGGAAACGAGGGAGGACATCTAGCTAGAGCCTACCTATTGCTAGGACTTTGCAAGTTAAGAAAGCTGTTCGACGAAGCCAAAGGTGCCAAATCTGGGGAAGGTCCTTCTGGGACCAAATAGATAGGAGTTTTTCTCCTTTTTATGGAATGTAATAAGGCCAATGACCATTAGTGGCTTTTATTTCCTATTATTTAGTGTCAATTTGGGATTTGTCTTATCTTTTATCATTAAAATGAGTCATTTAGCATTTCAAGTTCTCCAAATCCACTTGTCGCTAGGCCTACCTCGGGCACAAAGAGGTCCCCAAATTAGGACACAGTTTACACTTTGCACTATATGTTTAAATATTGGAACATCTTTTTATGATCCTCACTAACTTGTTACCTTTTTAGTTTTACTTTTTGTTTATTTATTCCCCTCCCCAAAGGTTAGTTCGTGCACTCTGGCAACAACATCTTATTCCATGAGATCTAGGGGCCCTCCACCCACTCCTTCTCTTAGTCCTGTCAAAAATAAGAACAAAGGGAAGATGGAAGATTTGAACAATGCTAGAAAGGAGAACTAAACTGAATGGGTAGAGGTCACTCATGGTCATGGTACTCTGGTTCCTAAGTAAAATGCATCCCAACTTGAACAAAAGCTGCTGAAATTCCAAGAAGAACTTGATCAGATTCGGAATCTGGAAAATCTGTCATTTTCCCTCATCACTCCATATGTTAATTTCCCAAATGCTCAAAACCCCACACCGCCACAAAATCATCCCGCTCCTCACCACTACTGCAACACCTGCTATACTTCCAACAATACCCCGCTGCTCATCCCAGAACCTCAAAACTTCAGAAATAACCACTGCTACACCCACCATAACAACCCCATCTACATGGAAACTATGCCACACTCCACCCAACCCATCTCACACATACCCGAGTATAATGATAAAGACTTGCTCATCAGAAAGCTGGCCGAAGAACTTAAGAAATTGACTAGCTGAATTCAAGGTGTTGAACAAAGTAAGGGAATTGAAGGATTGAACTACAAAGATCTTTGCATACAGCCCGATGTCGAACTACCCGAGGGGTAAAAACCTCCTAATTTCGATATGTTTGATAGTACAGAGGATCCAAGGATCCATTTGAGAACGTACTGTGACAAGCTGGTTGGAGTAGGGAAGGATGAGAAGATCCGCATAAAGTTTTTCATGGAGTTTGAAAGGAGATACTTTGTCCTGGTATATCAGCCAAGATCCAAAGAAGTGGTCGAACTGGGTAAGCATGGCATCCGACTTTATGGACTAATTTAGGTTCAACATGGAAAATGCGCTGGATGTGTTCTACATTTAGAATCTAAAGAAGAAGCATACAAAAACAGTTCGCGAGTATGCTACTCGCTGGAGGTCCGAAGCTGCTATGGTTAGACCTGACTTAGAGGAAGAACAAATGAACAAATTCTTTGTTCGGGCTTAAGACCCATAATACTATGAAAGGCTGATGATGATCGAGGGCCACAAATTTTCTGACATTATCAAGCTGGGAGAAAGGATCGAAGAGGGCATCAAAAGCGGTATGGTTACGACTTTGAAGCCTTGCAAGCTACAAATAAGGCCTTACAGTCTGGTGGTGCATCGAAGAAAAGGGATGTAGGAGCCGTAATGGTGGCACAGAGAACCAAATCTCCCGTCTACCAAACCTACCCAATGCCCCCACTCATATATCAGCCTACTCCAAACTACCCGGCACCTTACTCTCTTACAAAACTCCAACACCCACTTATGAATCACCTCTACCTCCCACGTATCAGCCTACTTCACCTAGATATTCCCAACCCGCACATGTTTACCAAGCCTACAATGCTCAACCATCTCACTATCAATCCCCTACTGCACGCCAAAGCTTTCCTAGACCTCGAACGAACTTTAACCGAAGGCCTCCGAGATAATACACAACTATTGCTGAACCTATTGACCAGTTGTATAAAAGACTAAAAGCTGCTAGTTATGCCACCTCTATCCCTGCTGCCCCTGAGAACCCTTCTCACTGGGTTAATCCAAATAAATCCTGTGCTTACTATTCTGGCATGAAAGGACACACCATTGGCGAATGCTGTTGTCTGAATGATAGATATAGACTTTAATTGATAACACGATTATTGTGGCAAAGTGTTGGCCCAAGAACAGGTGGAGTTTTGAAGAATGACAACTGAACTCAGTCATGGAACAAGTTCATCATGTGAAGCATAGTGTTTGTCAACCTAAACATGTAAGATGCACGTGAAGGAGATAAGTCCCATTAATCAAGCATCAATATCTCCTGAACTGATTGAAAATGTTGCATATGGGATAAAGCGAGAAAGTCTCCTCATGAGAAGAGAACACAATCTGAATGAAGGATAGGGTTGGAGGTTATGTTGTTCAAGGACTCAACTTCGCTGGAAGATCAACAAATGAGTCTCAATCAAACTCTAATTACTAACTCATTAAATAACAGTGATTGTTCTCTTTTTCAAGTATTGCACAAACGCAGAAGCTAAACTAAATTGAGAGCAAAAGAGAGAGGCAATTTTGCAAGCAATTTATGTGATATTTGAGTGTGCATTCCCGAAGCTACTTGGACAAGATAGAAGAACCAATTCCATTGTTTCTTTATTTTGTTCTAGTTCAATGTAGTAGGTGATTTAAACTTGTACCTTTCAGCTTTCATAGAAGCAATTGTATTAGGTACTTTGAGTATTCAAGTTAGAGTTAACTTGAAGTTGTTGCAATAGTTGAGGCTGTGTGCCACAACGGGATTAGAGTTTAATCCTTAGGTTTACAAGAGTTTTGTAAATGTTGTTTTGGTCATTGATTTTAGTGGAAGTTTGGGAAAATCCTACTGAGTAATAGGTCGTGGTTTTTTTACCTTTTGAGCCAGGTGTTTTCCACGTAAAAATCTCCGTGTTCTTTATTTTATGTACTTTTAATTTCACAAACAGTAGTAATAAGTACACCTAGAAGAACCAGGTTCTTCTAGAGCAAAAATTGGGTACTACACAAATCACCCCCTGTGTGGTATTGAAGTTTAGAACTTCAATTGGTATCAGAGCCAGGTTATCCTTGAAGAGGCTAACACCTTAGTAAAAGATCAACATGAGTGCACCACCTAGGAATTGGGAAGGGAATCCATTGCTAGACCTCTTCTCTTCAATGGACAATGCTATTGTTGGTGGAAGAATAGGATGATGGATCACATCATTAGAGAAGATTATGAACTCTCGGACATAGTCACTGATGGTCCCCTAGCAACTACAAAGAAGAATGCTGAAAGAGTGGATGTGCCAAAGACAAGGGCTAACTGCACTGCTGAAGTCCTGAAGAAGTGGGAGAAAAATGCTAAAGCCAAGAAATGGCTTGTATGTGGACTAGGTCCAGATGAGTACAGCAGGATCCAAAGCTGTACCACTGCTAAGGAAATCTGGGACACCTTACAAGTGGCTCATGAAGGAATACCTCAAGTGAAGAGATCCAGAGGAACACTGCTCTATTCTCAATACGAGAATTTTGCTATGAAGGAAGGAGAAACTATCCAAGAGATGTATAGTAGGTTCACTACACTGAAAAATGAACTTAAATCTCTTGGAAGGATTATCCTTGAAGAAGATAAGGTTGAGAAAATCTTGACAAGGGTTCTTCCAGTTTCATTGGAAAGCAAAATCACTGCTATTCAGGAATTAATGAATATTGCTACCCTCAAGCTGGATGAACTAATTGGAAAAATTACACCTATGAATTGAGAAGGTAAACATTGAAGATGGACATACCCAAGAAGGAATGAAGTCTGGCTCTCAAAATTGCTGAAGGATCAGATCTAGAGGATGATGAAATGGCCATGATCACAAGAGATTTCAACAAGTATCTGATTAGAGGAAAGGGTTCTTTAAAAGGTACAACCTTCAACAAACCAAGGGCTCCTGAGAAACAGACCAATAAGGGTTGCTATAAGTGTGGTAAGACTGATCACATGATCAAGAACTGCCCTCAATGGGAAATTGAGTGGAAGAAAGAAAGGGATGAATAAAGGAACAGGAAGAAGGAACATGTTCAACCAAAAAGGAACAAAGGTTCAACAACGACTATAGTTGCAGCTTGGGGAGAAACATTAGATGAGGACTCAAAGGATGAAGATGGAGAAGAACAAGCTCTTATGGACATCGGAGAATCAGATGATGAACAAGAGGTAAGTATTCTTTTTCTCAAAGATAGGATCAAATTTTTGTCTAAAGAAAGGCTGGCTGAGCTATACATAGATTTCATTGATGAGTTTGAGACAATTAACAATGAGAAGGAAGGTATGTCTAGGGAATATGTGATCCTAAAAGGAAAATGCAAAAGCTTAGAGTCTAGGGCTAATGAGTGTGACAGCACAAATGCTGAGTTGAAGAACCAGGTTCTTGAACTTGACACCAGTGTCCTAGAACTTAGGTCTGAAACTTAAAATTGAAACTAGGAACATGAAAGAAGAAAGTTGATCACACATATCTCACTGTAGAGGAAAACTTAGTAAAAATGAAGGATGAAATGATTAAAGTCCTAAAAGAAGATCTAGGAAAAGTGAAACATAAACTAGACAGAACTTGCAAATGGAACAAGGCCGCTGATGCACTTTCTTGGCTGCAAGAGCATCAGAGTAGCAACAAATGAGGACTTGGCTATGGGCCTCAAGCACCAAAGTGGGACACTAAAAGCAAGTACCTCACACTTCTTGAGAATAAAATTTGCACACACTGTAGTAAGACTGGCCATTACAAAAATAAATGTAATGCAAAAGTAAAGGCCAGTCAAAAGAACAAAGCCTTTGTTCAAGAGAAAACTAAGCTGCCTGGGTGGGAAAGAAGGAATTTGGTTCATCCTTTTGCCTATAGAAAGGGACCCAAACTAGTTTGGGCTCCTAATACTAACCCCTGATTTCTTTTTGCAGGTCCAAGTGAAAGGAAGCAACAAAATATGGTATATGGATAGTGGCTGCTCAAAACATATGACTGGGAGCAAGGACCAGTTCCTTTCACTTGAGAACTTAAAAGGAGGTAATGTCTCCTTTGGTAATGGAAAGAAAAGTGAGATCATTGGGGGTGGAAAGGTAGGTAAGACAGACTCTCACTCCATTAAGAATGTCTACTTGATAGATGGTTTGAAATATAGCTAGATCAGTATGTCACAACTGTGTGACAGAGGTAACCTTGTAGCATTCACCTCTACTAATTGCTTTGTGATTAATCTTACCACTGACAAGATTGTGTTGCAGGGAAAGAAAGTTAACAATATTTACATTGTAGATTTGTCCACTCTCTCAGAAAATGAACTCACTTGTCTAAGTGTGTTGGTGAATGATCCCCTCCTGTGGCACAAAAGACTTGGTCATGCCAGTATGAATCAGCTAAAAAAATTAGTCTCTAAGGACTTGGTAATAGGGTTACCCAAAATCAAGTTCAAGGAATACAAAGTTTGTGAGGCATGTGCAAGGGGGAAGCAGGTAAGATCATCCTTAAAAAGCAAGAAAATGGTAAGCACAACCAAGTCGTTGGAACTGGTGCATATGGATCTCTGTGTTCCAATGAGAACCGTGAGCAGAGGTGGAAAGAAATATATAATGGTGCTTGTTGATGATTATTCTAGAATTACATGGGTTATATTTCTAACCTCTAATGATGAAGCATTTGATATGTTTACTGCATTTGTTAGAAAAACTCAGAAATAATTAGGAAATCAACTTGCATCCATTAGGTTTGATCATGCAACTGAATTTGAAAATTCCAAGTTTGCTGAATTCTGTGATAAAAATGTTATAGATCATAATTTCTCTACCCCTAAGACTCCTCAACAAAATGGAGTAGTTGAAAGAAAGAATATGACCCTTGAGGACATGGCTAGGACCTTGTTGCTTTCTAGTAAACTGCCTCACAGGTTCTGGGCAGAGGCTGTAAACACTAGATGTTACATAATCAATAGATGCATGACTAGACCTCTTGTAGAGAAGACTCCCTATGAGTTACTTAAAGGGAGAAAACCAAACATATCCCACCTTAGGGCATTTGGTTGTAAGTGCTATATGCACAATAATGGAAAAAACTCCCTAGCTAAGTTTGATCCCAGAAGTGATAAGGGAGTATTCTTGGGATATTCTTCAAATAGCAAAACATATAAAGTGTTTAAGAAAAGAACTTTGTGTGTAGAAGAAAGTGAACATGTAGTATTTGATGAAACTAACATTCTTTCTGAGAGACAGGAACATGAAGATAACGCCATTGGACTAGTAAAGGACTTGACTGAAGCCTCAGTTCAGGTCAAAGTGGCACCAATAGAAGGAACAGGTGATGGAAGAGGTTCTTCCATCTAGGGTACCCTGATAGGGGGAACTAATCAAAGAGGAATTGAAATAAATCCCTTAAAGGAACCTGTTCATAACCCTGTTCCTCAGCAACAGAACCTGGGAGAAACATCTAGCAGTAACCAGTTGGTTGTGAAATCTCACAAGTGTCAAAGTTCTCATCCTATTGAGAATATTATCACTGATCCAACATCTGGAGTCAAAACTAGATCACAATTAAAGAATTTTTGTGCTTTTAATGCCTTTTTGTCCTTTATTGAACCTAAAACTGTTGTTGAGGCTTTGCAAGATGCAGATTAGGTGATTGCTATACAAGATGGACTCAATCAGTTTGAGAGAAGTCAAGTCTGGTATCTAGTCTCTAGACCCAAGGACATATCAGTCATTGGTACAAAGTGGGTCTTCAGAAACAAACTTGATGAAGATGGAACAGTTACAAGAAACAATGCAAGATTGGTGGTCCAAGGTTACAGCCAAGAGGAAGGCAGAGACTATGATGAGACTTTTGCGCCAGTTGCAAGACTAGAGGCAATCAGATTTCTTATAGCCTTTGCAGCACACATAGAATTCGCTCTCCATCAAATGGATGTCAAAAGTGCCTTCCTGAATGGCTACCTGAAAGAAGAAGTGTTTGTAAAACAACCTTCAGGGTTTGAGAGCAAGGAATGTCCTGAACATGTGTACAAGTTAGACAAGACCCTCTATGGACTCAAACAGGCCACTAGAGCATGGTATGAAAGATTGTCCAAATTCCTGTTGGAACATGGTTACAAAAGAGGTAAATTTGATAGTACCTTATTCTTAAGTGAAAAAGGTAAGTATCTCCTTGTTGTACAAATGTATGTCGATGATATAATCTTTAAGGCCAGCACTGATAAGTTAAGTAAGGACTTTGAAAAATTAATGGGGAGTGAGTTTGAAATGAGCATGATGGGTGAGCTTAACTTCTTCTTAGGCTTACAAATCAAACAAAGTCCTAGTGGAACCATGATCCATCAGCAGAAGTATGCAAAGGAGCTAATCAAAAAGTTTAAAATGGAAGATTCTAAAGAAATAGACACGCCAATTGCAACAGCTACTAAATTAGATGTTGATGAACCTAGTTCATCTGTTGATCAAAAGTTGTATAGGAGTATGATTGGTTCACTTCTGTATCTTACTGCAAGCAGACCTGACATTGTTTTCAGTGTAGGACTTTGTGCTCGCTTCTAGGCAAATCCTAAAGAGTCCCACCTTACTGCTGTCAAAAGGATACTAAGATACTTGAAAGCCACCACTGATCTGTGTCTTTGGTATCCGAAAGGTAGTAATTTCAATCTAGTAGGATATATTGACGCTGATTACGCATGTTTTCTAATGGATAGGAAGAGCACCTCAGGTATGGCACACTTCCTTGGTTCATGTCAGGTGTCATGGGCTACCAAAAAGCAAAAATCAGTGGCCTTATCTACTGCTGAAGCTAAGTATGTTGCTACTACCTTTTGTTGTGCTCAATTTCTATGGATCAAACAGCAGCTGGTAGATTTTGGTATTGATGTTGGCTGTATTCCAATATTATGTGATAACACTAGTGCTATAAGTATGACAAGAACCATATTCATCATAAAAGGACTAAGCACATAGATGTTAGACACCACTTTTTAAGAGATTGCTATGAGAAAGGACTAATCTCCATAGAATTCTGTGCTACCGATAAGCACATTGTTGACATTTTCACTAAAGCACTGAGTAGAGAAAACTTTCAGAGGAACAGGTTGGAATTAGGGATGATTAAGATCACCTAATAGGTCCAGTTCAGAATACAAAATTGAAAGAAAAAAAAATATTCGGCTAGGAGTTCTAACTTTGTGTAAATAGCTAGATTAATTCTTACTTAGTTTCATACTTTAATTAGTATACTCCTGTGACATGTGTATATATGATTCACTGATCTCTTACAAAGTTTTTTCTATTATGACATTTGAGGCATGATCGAGAAAGTTCTATATGAAGAACCTGGTTCATCAGTATAAGTGCATATGAAAGTTCAGGTTTGTTTTCAACACTTTGCATAACTAGATAGATTAACAATTCAGTCATGAGTAGAAGTCCCACATTTGCCAAATTCCTAGGAAATTCTATCTGTTGAAGCATTGAACCAGTTTCGTCCATTTAGAACTCTATAAGAATGATTTTTTTGGCCTAATATCCAGGGAAGCCAAATAATCATTAAAGGACTGGAATTCCAGGCTGATTAGACTTCTAATTAACTTCTGAAAAAGCTGTCGTTACTACATTAATGACTAATTGTCTTTAAATATACACCACATCTCTTATTTTCTTCTTCATTCTAAAACCGTCAAAAATTATATCTCCAGTTCTAATTGCTCCTCTTCTCCAGAAATCCCCAATCACTTCTCTCTCTAAAAATTCCAAATCGCTTTTCTTCTCAGAAATTCCCAAAATTCTTCCATAAACGAAGAACAATGTCTAACCCACAAGATCATCCTGGCACTCCTCCACCACCAAACCCCTCCAATTCATCCTCATCTACTCCTCCTTGTGAATCCCCAAAACCCAGGTTTCAAAGGCTGAAAATGTTGGCTAGAAAATCTGTAGCATCTGGAGCTTTGAGGAAAGTCTTAAATGAGAGACTGGAAGCTAGATAGAAAAAAAAATGCCCAGCTAAAGAGTCTGATTCCAGTTCTGACTCTGAATCATTTATTTCTGCTAGTGAAGGTGAAGAACATAGGTCTTCTGACACTAATAAAATTCAAGAAGCCCATGATGAGCTAAGTTCTTCTATGGTTGAAAACTTAGAAAATAGGTTTGTTTTAGCTTGACCTATTAGAGATGTAAAGGTGGCTGAGTAGTGTAGGAGTAGAGGTAAAAAGAAAGGAAAAGAGAGAGAGGGAGGAAATAGTAAAGAGAGGGGAAAAGGGAAAGAAGTATTTCTTGCTATATGTGGAGTTGAAGAAGAAAGTGGCTTCAAGTCAGGGGGAAGTGGTTCTGGGGAAGCAGCTGAAGGACTGGTTCATTTGAGCAAACAAAAAGATGAACCTGGTTCATTTGCTGAGGAAACCATGGCTGATATTCTAAAAAGGGTTGGGGCAAGTTATGACCCAAAGAAATGCAAGTCTATCTCACAAAAGGCCCCAACTGTACCCAAGCCAGCCAAGAAAAAAAAGACCTCATCCCCAAAATACACTGCCCTTTCAGTACCTAAGGGACGAGCTACAAGAAGCAGGGTTCAACAAAGTGAAGTTGACCTACAAAAAGCTCTAGAAGAAAGCAAGAAAAAGAAAAAGGAGAAGGGAAAGAAAAAGGTTGTAGAGTCCTCTGAGGCTGCTGAAGAAGAAGAGATAGAACTGGTCCATCAAGAAAGAGGAACAACAGTGGAGGTTCCTTTACCAAAACATAAAAGGTCCAAGACTTCTACCAAGAAGACTTCCTATGAACCTGCGTCTGGTGAACCCTAATTAGCCAAGAGGACAAGGTATGCGGTGAGAGGTAAAAAAAAGAAAATTGTTGAAGAAGATGAAGAGTGGAGTGGTCAATAAGAAGAAGAGGAATCTGAAAAGGAGCAGGATAAGTTTGCCATCTTTGACAGGAGAAAAATTCTGAAAGGAAGATTGTTCAAGGACCTGGAAGAACCTATGATGAGAAGACTGGTGGATGCTTTAGCTGCACAAGGTTAGAAGGACATGGTCCTTGAAATGGATAGGAGGCTAGCCAGGAATTAATTAATTGAATTTATGGCCAATGCTGCTGTAAAGGATGGAGTAGTCACCAGCCTGGTGAAAGGAGAAAGAGTGGACTTTGATGCACTCAAGCTTGGTGAGATCCTGGACATACCTACTGAAGGGTATGATGACTATACAAGGCAGATGTGGCAATGTCTGGAGTCTCTCCCTACTGCTTTTGAAATCACTAGGAGATTCTGTGACTCTAGGGAAGTGCCTGAAGCCAGATTTGTATAGAAAAGTGAAATGAGGCCTGAACACAAGGTCTTGTTTGAATTTGTCAACAAATGCCTGCTGCCCAGATAGGAAAGAAGGCACACTCTAAATTACATGGACCTGGTTCTTGTGGAGTGCCTGGAGAGAGGAATACAGATCAACCGGCCTGCTTTCATTGTCAAATTACTAGACAGGGTCATTAATGGCTCCAAGGCTCATGCGACTCCATATGGGTTCATACTGACTACTGTTCTGGACCGGCTTAAAGTGCCTTTGAAGAAATGGGAAATGACATCAAGCAAGGAACATTTTGGTGTTAAGACCTTGCTGGCTTGTGACTATCCTATCAATGCCATTCCAGTTGAACCTGGTTTATCTCCGCGGACACCCATCAACAACAAGGTTAGGGCTTTAGTCTAGAAGTGTGGAACAAAGGATGATGAAATTGCTAGGCTCAAGGATCTTGTGACTTAATTGGATAATGAGAGAGATGGCCTTAGAATTGAGCTAGCAAAAGAAAAGGAGAAGAGTGATGGAATGCTTCAGAATATGCCAAACCTTCTCCAATATCAACTCTCTAGTTCCTCCAAGCCCTAGGTCTTCCAGTACTTGTCTTCAGAACCAGTCTAGTACCCCCCCAGTAACGCTCCAGTGAACCAGATTAGGGATGTTTTCTTGCTCATGTTTTAGATGTTTTTAACCGGATTATGGATGTTTTTTGCTCATGTTTTAGATGTATTTTCTTTCTTTTTGTGGACTGTTTGTGGAACCATATCTATAATCAATACTGCTTTTTCTTGTTCAATGATGATTATGATCTTGATAGTTTAAATTAGTTTGTTGATTATTGATAATTGCACAATGTTTTCACTTGTAGTTGCCCCAGTGGCCATGAGTAATTATTAAAATCTGAAATTCACACTATATATGAAACTTTTTGATGATGCCAAAAGGGGGAAGAGATATTGTTCTTTGTTCATTATTCTGAATTATGTGATGTTTATAAACTAATGAACCTGGTCCTTGATGATAAGTAAAATTTCTAAGTGATACTGATTAAGCTTGAGTTCTTACAAGTTTTTGATTAGTAAAAAGCACAGAGTTTGTCATCAATAAAAGGGGGAATTTTTCGGCCCAAGAACTGGTGAAGTTTTGAAGAATGACAACTGAACTCAAACATGAAACACGTTCATCATGTGAAGCACAATGTTTGTCAACCTATACATGTGAGATGCACATGAAGGAGATAAGTCCCATTGATCAAGTAGAAATATCTCCTAAACTGATCAAAAAGGTTGCATATGGGATAAGGAGAGAAAGTCTCCTCATGAGAAGAGAACACAATCCAGATAAAGGATAGGGTTGGAGGTTGTGTTGTTCAAGGACTCAACTTCGCTGGAAAATCAGCAATAGAGTCTCAATCAAACTCCAATTACTAACTCATTAAATAATAGTGATTGTTCTCTTTTAGAGGTATTGCACAAACGCAGAAGCTAAACTAAATTGAGAGCAAGCAATTTATGTGAGATTTGAGTGTGCATTCTTTAAGCTACTTGGACAAGATAGAAGAACCAATTCCATCGTGTCTTTCTTTTATTCTAGTTCAATTGTAGTAGGTGATTTAAACTTGTGCCTTTCAGCTTTCATAGAAGCAATTGTATTGGGTACTTTGAGTATTCAAGTTAGAGTTAACTTGACGTTGTCGCAACAGTTGAGGCTGTGTGCTACAACGGAATTAGATTTTAATCGGTAGGTTTACAAGAGTTTTGTAAATACTGTCTTGGCTCAATGATTTTAAAGAAAATTTGGGAAAATCCTACTGAGTAGTAGGTTTTGGTTTTTTCACCTTTTGAGCCAGGTGTTTTCCACGTAAAAATCTATATGTTCTTTATTTTATGTACTTTTAATTCTGCAAACAGTAGTAGCAAGTACACCTAGAAGAACTAGGTTCTTCTAGAGCGAAAATTGGGTACCAAACAAATCACCCCTCCTCTTGTATGGTATCGACATTTAGAATATCAGAAAGGAACCTGGTCCAAATGTCCGCAATAGCCCTCTGCCAGACCACAAGAGAGGAGGCGTTCACATGATTGAAATAGAGAATGATTGGGATCCCAAGGGATCGATCGGTTTGATCACAGCAGGTGACTACCCAAAGAAACTAATAGTCACCCTTAATCCGATCGTAGTTCAGATTCAGCCCTCTGGGGATGCTGAGGTAAATATGTCCATACCAATTGAGTTTGAAGCACCATCTTCTACAAAGATGCCAAAGACAATTTAGGTCAAATTCGTGTCTCCAGCAAAGGCACCTACACCATTTGAAGCTGCAATTTTACCGCCCAAGGTACGTGCTCTGTTCGGAGTAAAGTTAGCCACGCCAATTTCATTGGTGAGTCGGCCATGACACCATTCCATACAAAGGCTATACCATGGGACTACACAGCCGAGGCAAGAAGGAAAGGAAAGGTTAGGTTTGGAGAGGCTATTGCAGAATAGGGTATGACAAGAACTGGCAGAGTCTATACCCCGGAATATCTAGCTGAGTCGAGCAAGAAGGCTTCTAACCGGCCGACCATCACCGAGACTGGGCTAGATGATCTTTGGTGAAATATACAGGCCAAGGAATACTCGGTCATTAACCAGCTGTACAAAGCACCGGCGTAAATTTCTATCCTTGCTTTTCTATAAAATTTCGATGCATACAAGAATATCCTGCTAAGGGTGCTAACTGAAGCATATGTGCCAAACAACATCACCGGTGGAGAGATGGCTAACATGGTAGGACAGGCATTGAAAAGTCACAAGATCATTTTTCACGAAGATGAGTTGCCACCGGAAGGGTTGACTCACAACAAGGCATTGCACATCACCGTGCAATGTAAAGACTACCTTAATCACCAGAATCCTGATCGATGGAGGGTCTAGCCTCAACATTTGTCCACTGGTAACACTCAGGACGTTGGGTAAGGGACTAAATGAAGTAAAGAATGGAGCTATCAATGTGAAAGCTTTTGACGGCTCCTAAAGGTCCACCATTGGGGAGATTAGTCTGTGTTTACAACTGGGGCCAACATGGTTCGATGTTGATTTCCAAGTGGTAGACGTACCAGCATCTTACAATCTGCTATTGGGACGGACATGGATTCATATTGCTGCGGTCGTAGCATCAACACTACATCAGGTGGTAAAGTTTGAGTGGAATCACTAGGAGGTGATCATTCACGACGATGGTAGCAATCCTATATACAGTCAGCAGACCATTTCGGCAATCGGAGGAAGAAGGAAGCTAGGTAGAGAAACATACCACCACATCGAGCGGGTCAATGCTGTCGACAAAGACAAATGGTGGGAGAACAAAATCAAGAGTATATAGAACTGGAGTGGGTACGAGCCTGGAAAGGGGCTTGGTAAGAACCTCCAAGGAATCACTAAGCCCATAAAACTCAAGAAACATGGCACCACCTTCGGTCTGGGATATGAGTATACCTGGGAAGAATTCAACAACTGGTCGCCACCATGGCGCGATCCTTACTATCCGCTTGAATAACCAATACCATGCTTGGAATAGACTTTCCAACTGGCCGATGTTATCTATGGGTCAGAAGAAGAGGAAGCACTGGCATCGGTAAAGAATTTGTTCCTAGAAGACAATGATATGGATTGTTGCGTCGTTCTTGAGAAGGAGGGGGAGGAAGGCCCTTCCATATAGGCTGTAAGCAGAAGAGCACACCTCAATAACTGGACCATCAGAACCACCAAAGCTCGGTGAGCCCTCGGGGTAGCAAGGCTGAACAAGCATCACACACTATCTTTTACTTTTACTAGTTAATTTTTCTTTCGCATTTTAAATTTCTGCAATAAGATCTTCAATGTTCAAAACAATTATGGAATTTATCAAAGCATTTTTATTTTCCTTATAATCCAACACTCTTATTATTTTCTCTTATTACTTTACTTGTACAACATTACTATTACTTATCTTGATGAACCGATGACTGTGACATTCAATGAGACAACGCAACAAATGGACATAGATTCAGAGGTAGATGACATACTGGAGGAGATTGATAAGGAAGTTGAGAATTTTGAAAACAGACCAAAGTCCAACCTAGACGAGACTGAGGTTGCTAACCTGGGAGATGCAGAAAACGTCAAAGAAACACGAATCAGTGTCCACTTATCGCCATCAGAAAAGAAGGAATACATATAATTTCTAAACGAATATGATGACATATTCGCCTGGTCGTATGACGACATGACGGGCATGTACACGTCTATTGTGGCTCACAAACTGCCAACTGATCCAACATGTTCGGCGGTAAAGCAAAAGCTCAGAAAGTTCAAACTTGATATGAGTTTGAAAATCAAGGAAGAAGTCACAAAGCAGGTCAAAGCTAAGGTTCTCAGGGTAGTAAAATACCCGACGTGGTTAGCCAATATTGTGCCAATATCAAAGAAGTACGGGAAGGTTAGAGTCTGTGTCGAATACCAGGATCTCAATTGGGCCAGTCCGAGAGATGAATTTCCTTTACCAAACATAAACATCCTGATCGACAATTACGCCAGGCATAAACTGCAATCGTTCATGGATTGTTTCGCTGGTTACCATCAGATTTGGATGGATGAAGAAGATGCTGAGAAAATGGCTTTCATTATGCCGTGGGGAATGTACTGCTACAAGATGATGCCATTTGGGTTAAAGAATGCAGGGGCCACCTACATGAGGGCTATGACTACCATTTTTCATGATATGATACACAACGAGATCGAGGTGTACGTAGATGACATCATCATCAAGTCCAAGAAGGCCACTGATCACATAGAAGATTTGAGAAAGTTTTTTTCAATAGATTGCGGAGGTACAACCTGAAACTGAATCCCACGAAATGTACATTCGGGATTCCTGCCAGAAAACTACTGAGGTTTATTGTGAGTCGCCGAGGAATAGAACTGGATGCATAAAATGTCAAAGATATTCAAGAATTGCGACCGCCAAAGAACAAGAAGGATGTGATGAGTTTCTGGGAGACTTAACTACATCAGCCGGTTTATAGCTCAGTCTACAGTTATCTGTGAGCCAATCTTTAAGATGTTAAAGAAGGATGCTGCTACCAAATGGACTGATGACTGCCAAAAAGCTTTTGACAGAATCAAGGAATACCTGTCAACACCACCAGTTTTGGCCCCGCCCGAGCCAGGTAGACCTTTATTACTCTACCTTGCAGTATTGGATGGAACTTTCGGCTATGTTCTGGGGTAGCATGACAAAACAGGGAAAAAAGAGCAGGCCATCTATTACCTCAGTAAGAAGTTCACCCCGTACGGAGCCCAGTATTCTCTGTTAGAGTGCACCTGCTGTGATCTGACTTGGGTAGCTCAGAAGCTTGGGAATTACTTCTGTGCCTATACTACATACCTCATATCAAGGATGGATCCTCTAAAGTACATCTTTCAGAAGCCCATGCCCACTAGCAAGCTAGCCAATTGGCAAATCCTATTGAGTGAGTTTGACATTGTCTATGTGACTCAGAAAGCAATCAAGGGATAGGCATTAACAAATCACCTTGCCAAAAACCCCGTGGATGGAGAATACGAACCCCTAAAGACATATTTTCTTGATGAAGAGGTATCATTCATAGGAGAAGACATTGTAGAATCCTATGATAGCTGGAGAATGTTTTTCGACCGAGCAGCAAATTTCAAAGGAGTTGGCATAAGAGCAGTCCTAGTATTAGAAATCTGTCAGCACTATTCGGTGGCTGCCAAACTCAGGTTCCCGTGCACTAATAATATGGCCGAGTATGAAGCCTACATCCAAGGGCTCAAGATGGCCATTGACATGAACGTTCAAGAGTTGCTACTGTTTGGAGATTCAAACTTACTCATACATCAGGTCCGGGAATAATGGGCAACCAAGAACTCTAAGATACTCCCATATCTGCATCACGTACATGAGTTGAGGAAGAGGTTCACAAAGACAGAATTCCGATATGTTCCCAGAATCCAGAATGAATTCGCTGATGGATTGGCTACCCTATCATCCATGATACAACATCCAGACAAAAACTTCATTGATCCCATTCAAGTAAAGATCCACGATCATCCAGCTTATTGTGCCCATGTTGAAGAAGACGCAGACAGAAAGTCTTGGTTTTATAATATCAGGGAATATTTGGCAAAAGGCGAATACCCAGAACTTGTAACTCCTACTAAGAAACACACACTTTGGAGGTTGTCCAGCAATTTCTTTCACAGCATAGGAATCTTATATAGGAGGACTCCTGATTTGGGATTATTAAGGTGTGTCGACGCAAAGGAAGTAACCAGGCTGCTAGAGGAGATTCATGCTGGGACTTGTGGTCCACATATGAATGGTTTTGTTTTAGTGAAGAAGATACTTAGGCCGATTATTATGGATAACTATGGAGACATATTGCATCCAGTATGTCTGAAAATGCCACCGCTGTCAGATAAATGAAGACATGATAAAGGTACCTCCAAATGAGCCTAATGCAACAAGCTCACCATGGCCTTTCGCCGCCTGGGGAATGGATGTCATTGGACCAATCAAGCCTGTCGCTTCCAATAGGCGCAATTTTATCCTAGTAGCATTTGACTGTTTTACCAAATGGGTTAAAGCAGCATCTTACACAGCAGTGACTAAAAAAGTCATGGTGGACCCTGTCCGCGATCATATTGTTTGTCGATTCGGGATTCCAGAATCAATCATTACTGATAATGGTTCCAATCTCAATAGCGATTTGATGAGAATCATGTGTGAAACCTTCAAGATCAGACACAAGAATTCTACAGAATACAGAGGCCTCAGATGAATGTAGCTGTAGAGCCGCCAACAAGAACATCAAGAAGATATTGAGAAAAATGATAAAGAAGCATAAGCGATGGCACGAAAAGCTATCATTTGCTCTGTTGGGATATCATACCATAGTCCGCACATCAACTGGAGCAACTCCCTATATGCTAGTTTATGGTATAGAAGCCGTCATTCTCGCCGAAGTAGAAATTCCTTCCTTAAGAATCATACAGGAAGCTGAGCTCGACGATGCGTAATGGATGAAGAGTCATTACGAGCAACTGGCTCTTATAGATAGAAAAAGAATGAATGTAGTTTGTCATGGTCAAATTTATCAGAACAGAATATTCAGAGCTTTCAACAAAAGAGTCAAGCCGAGACAGTTCACACCGGGATAGTTGGTGTTAAGGAAAGTTTTTTCGTATCAAGATGAAACCAAGGGGAAATTCTCTCCCAACTGGTAAGGTCCGTACATCGTTCACCAGGTTCTAACAGGAGGAGCCCTCATACTTGCAAAAATGGATAGAGAAGTTTGGCCAAAGCCAATTAATTCAGATACAGTCAAACGTTACTATGTGTAATTTTCATGCCTTCCCTATATGATGTAATTGAACTACACCTGGCCTGACTCCCATTTAAGAGGGGATACATCAGTCACAATTCAATAAAATTTTTATTTCCCCCCGCAATTGGAAACTAGGGCAGAATTTTGAGGAGGACCCTCAAAATTCTATAGCAAGAGAGGTTGCAATATCTTGAACCACGTCGCAGTCTTCGGTTCATCTAAGGAAAAACTATTATTAATTCTGTGTTTATGTTATGTTTTTACTAAATCATGCATGTTTATTGCTAAAATTGCCTTGGTTAGTAATGCTACCCCAATGATGCATACAATATCACCGGATCAAAGCCAAACAGGTCAAGCAGAGCCAGCGGGGATCCGAACTAACCTCCCCCTCTACAAAACTTACAATTTTTCTTTGGATGCAAGCACTTGGATCGCAAAAGCATCTGACATACTATACACTCACACGACAAACATTATTCATGAATACAACTCTCGGAATTGTTGCACTTACCAACATTTGCTATCCATGCGCACGGGTGATATTCCTTGTATCATATTATCCCCAGCAGTCACAATATCGCAACTTGCTATTAGCTAAGAAAGCTCTATTACCATTTGCCCTTTTTATTTCTTGCATAAGACTACCATTCTACCTTCCGAGACTAAAAATTGTCTCCATCTGCATTTTTTGCATTGCATAAGGCTACCATTCTGCCTTCTGAGACTAAACACTGTCTCCATCTGCATTTTACTACATTGCATAAGGCTACCATTCTGCCTTCCGAGACTAAACACTGTCTCAATATGCATTTTACTGCATTGCATAAGGCTACCATTCTGCCTTTTGAGACTAGACAATATCTCTATCTACATTTTACTGCATTGCATAAGGCTACCGTTCTGCCTTCTGAGACTAAACACTGTCTCCATCTAGATTTTTCTCATTGTATGGCAGAAAGATCGCCGCCTTACTTATGTTAGCATGGCTGAAAGATCATCACCTTATCTATATTTGTATGGATGAAAGATCTCCAGCTTACTTACGTTTGAGTGGCGGAAAGATCGCAACCTTATTTACACTTGCATGGATGAAAGATCTCCACCTTACTTACGTTTGCATGACTAAAAGATCGACACCTTATTTATATTTCCATGGAGGAAAGATCACCTCCTATTGCATCTCATGGGCTAAAAGATCGCCAAATACTGTATATCATGGGCGAAAAGATTGCCAACCTATCCGAAGGCATCATTGTTCGGAGGTACCATTTGTATAGCCCGAGAACACCATGTCATGGTTTGAGGATCCGTATTAATCTTTTGCATATCATTATTCAAAGGCGTCATGATTTGGAGGCATCATTCCCATATTCCGAGAGCATCATTTTATGGCCTACGAATCCTTTATTATACGCTTCATGACCCAGGACATCATGCTCTAAGGACATCATTCTAATCGTCCAAAGACAACATTCATGGTCCGATGGGAATGTGCATCATGTTTAAATTTACGCACAGTATATGCGTGTATTGCTTATTTGCAGGTGAACCAGCAAGCAACGACCATCTCGGCAGGAGTGATCCCGCTCCAGTTCCTACAGCCCTATTAGACTTTACCCATTCACCCCGTCTTAAATATTGCGTCCGTTCTTGAAAAGTCTCTATCGACATACTCCGCCAATGGATCCTGAACTACATATGGCCTAATTCTTATAAAACCAGGGATATATAGGTAGCTCAAAAGCCAGGGCATGGCCTAACTTCTTTGAACCGATTGTTCGATCAAAATTGGTCATCATATCTTTACTCGACAACTCTTTCATCCTTCCCGGGTAAAGAGGGGCAATTGTTGATACCCAATATTTCTCTAAATATTTTTAATATGAAAAATACTTTCAAAATAGCATATGTATGCATATATAGGTATGTCCAAATGTTTTATTATTTTTCCTTAATTTTTAAAATCAATTTATTGCTCTATCTTATCTAGAAAAACCCAATAATTATTCTAAAAATTATCATTTTGGTGATTCATTTATTAGACTCTCATATTTATGCTAAAATATAGCTAATGTAATTTTTGTATATTTTTGTAAATTTATTTAGTATTTTTAAAACTAAATTGCATACAATTGCAATATTAGCTTCTTTTAGATTTAATTACATTTATGTATATAAAATTAGGTCCAATATTTTTAATTTTATAATTATGTATTATTAATCATTTTATTACCCTTAATTTATTTCCAAAAATTATTCTACTATTTTTTCTAAAATAAATAAGGGACAAGTGGCTATTTAAAATATAGCCCAATTGTGTTTCAATTGCAGCCTGAATTGACCCCTAATTTTAAACCCAATTACCCAGCCCAAATCCTAATCATACTCGACCCCCGACCCAATTAAAATAACCCGCCCGGATCCCCTACCTACCTATTCGATCCAGGCCGTTGATCAAAATGATCAACGACCACCAAATCCCCTTCACATGATTAATCCCAAACGACCCCTAAATCCTATCTTTCTACCCCCAGCCGCCTTTGAATCCCTTCTCTCTCAATTCTCTCTAGCTGCCGCCCTCAACTAACACCCTAAAACCGCCAGTGGCTGCCAAAGCCATTGGAGGCTTGTATCTACCTCCCTTGGCTTCTATGTGCCTGACTATCACGGTTTCAAGGCTGAATCCTGGAAAAGTCTGGTCTAGACCTTGGTTGATTTTAGTTCTATGGCTGTCTCCGGTCAGCTTTGACCTTTCTCCGGCCAGCCATGGCTATTCAAGCCCGATTCTTGACTTCTTCTGCTTAGATCGATGATTTTCCAAGACTTTCTCACCATCTGGGGTTCTTCTGAAACCCTAACCTTTGAGGTTTTTCTGATTTCTTTTAGATCTGTTTAGATCTGTGTTTGCTCTAAAAATTCTAAACGTTTTCCTCTACTTTTCTTTCAAAACTTTACCTTCAAAACCCCTTATTTTTTCCGATTTAGGTTTTGTTAAGTTATTTTGAAGCTTTGTTTGATTTTCATCATGTTCTACTGTGTTTCCTTGTGTCATTCTTTTACTGAAGTTTGAATGTCAAGAGTCTTAGTTTCTCTTGAGGTTTCTGAATATATTTTTTTGTTAGTATTTGTTTGATTACTTGCGTTCAATCTCCAGACTTGATTGGTGTTAAAAGCCCTAAAATTTTGGATTCATTCGAGTTCTGAGACTATTTGCTCTGTGATTTACTTGTTCATCATCCCATAATTTGATTGGTTTCAAAACCCTAATTTATTTGGGGCTTGTTCAAGCTTTTGAAGCTGTTTCACCTGTTTTAAGTTGCTCGCTTGGATTTCAAACCCTTTTTGTTTCAACTTCTATTTCTCTATGTTATTTGCCTTCTTGCAATCATCGAAACTAGACTATATTTTTTAAAAAGGTCGTTTTACGTGACTCTTTTGCATGCTTCTGATTGACCGATGTGACTACCATGTTTCACTGTCTACTAGACTTTGTAATTATTATTGCATGGTGCTTCTCTTTGCCATAGTTTAACCTCGCATGCCTAATGTTTATGCACTCTTTTATATGCTAAATTCCCCTTAATTTTGGACTGATTTCAAACCTCCTTGTGTAATTCTGATTGCACTCATATAATTGATTCTTTCGTTGTTTTGCTGATTTCCTTGTTTCTTGGATTGATTTGAAAACTTCCCTTTAGACTTTTGATTCTCTTGTCTTTGACTTGGTTTATTTGTTTTTTCATGGGAACCCATGTTATTCTCCCCAAATCAGTAATCTCGAATCCCTGACTTCTTAATTTACTGTGTGCTGATTGTCTCCATATTCTGCAAATTTATTGTGTTTCTTACCTTATTTGGTTAATCGAGTATTTCAAAGATTCTTCATTATTTATTCCCTTAATTAAACCTCTATATACTTACACCTAATTGTCTATTCTGCACATGATGCTTTACTTGATTTCTTTCCTTAAATGTTTTTTGCCCATTACCGTTTAATTTTAACTCCTTAATTAAAGGAAGTCTTCGATACTGATTTGATTTTTAATTAGTACATAGTTCCATAATTACTGCTAAACTATGATTCTTGCCTTATTTTCTACCTGTTTTCAAACTATAAATACCTTGCTCTTTCATTAGCACACACACGAACACTCTGAGTTTTAAAATCACTTACACTCAAAACATTCTCTCTTACTTTACTACTTCTACTTTGACCTATTTAGCTGGCTGAAAGCCAAAGCTAATTTCAAAATCTTGCTATCTTGCCTTTACTGTATTTTGCTTCTTTGAACTGGTATGTTCTGATTTAAATTTCAGCATCACAACAACATGTTTACTTAATACTTTTGCCTTCTTGTCTGCCTACTACTTGTGTTTAATTCAGTACTTTGTTCTAGCATGCTGTAGTTTCTTTCTTCCTATTCTAAATCTATGTATTAAATATCCTAAACCCATACCCCAATGTGTTTGATACTTATGGTTTGTTTGAGGCATGACAGTACTGAGCATTGTTGTCCATGACTCAAACTTGATTCCCCTAGGATCATAACCTCTATGTATTCTCTAGTATTGTGTGTTCTAGTGGGCTCATGGGCATGCCAACATCTTCTATTGTTGTGCATGCCCAAAGCTGACCCTTGCCTAAGTACATAGGCTTTTTGCAGTTTCCGAACCCCTGAACCCTTTTTGTATGAAATTGTCAACTTGTTTATGGCTGTTTCCCATCACCTCTTTCCCTCTGCTTTATTCCCTCAGAACTCTATTTCTTCACTTGTAATCTCTCTTAGATTTATGTTCTGCCCCCTTCTTGTGAGACTTGCCTTGGGACCCATGAGCTCCCTCTAAACTTGGAGATTTGAGGGCTAGCACTTTCACACTGCACTTGTCCCTATTTTGGTGATACAATTTGGGTGTGAGCACTTTCCGGAGTCCCATGGAGGCTCTTAGTGAACTCTGACACACTCAAATTGGAGAAAGGCTTTGGATCAATGGACTTTGAGTTGGTCTATCCCATAACTCAGAGAGGAAGTCAAGAATCAAGCTTTCTCTGGTTGTACTTTTCTGATGTAATGTATTATTCTGGTTTGTAATAAGTTGTAATAAACATTTGGGGCTGGTTAGTGAAAAAAAGGGTGGGTAACTATGCATGCAAGGGTATAAATCATGCCTATAGGTTTTTTTTAACTTCTTTATATTCAAACTTCACCTAGAAATCATGCCTATAGGGTGTTTTAACTTCTACGTATTCAAATTTCACCTAGAAGCCATGCCTATAGGAATATTTTGACTCTGCATAATTCAAACTGCATTTAAATACCATGTCTATAAGGTTTAAAACAAGTTTCTGCATTTAGATTCCATGTCTATAAGGTTTCGGCAATTAGATACCACGCCTAAAATCAACAATGCCTAAAAATCATACCTATAGGGATCCTTAAGCAATTCTGATTCGATTTCATTCATAGTCAATGTTAGATATAAAATCAGTAATAGTAGATGATATAACCTGCATAACCTATAGCCAACTTATTTTGATTTTGGTACATTCTACATATATTTTAATAATCTAAGTCCCTCGCTTAACAAGTTTAACAAGTATGCATATAGGACTTCAAACAATTCACTTCGAGCCTTACTATCTCATCACCTTCTAAAATCAATAGACATCATGCCTATAGGACCCCGTCTAAACACTTATGCAAGCCTTAGAGTAATAATTGTAAACTAAATCTGTTTCTATTAATCATTACAACCAGCAGGCAGGCCTAATTCGGACTTCATATCTGAGTTATGTAATAAACCAATCTGCCTCAATACTTAAACTCCCTCGTCTTTGGTATTTTTAATCAGACCTAAAAAGTATGTGTAAGCCATGCTAATTATATGCTTTCTTTGTTTAAGGTGGTATATATGAGCCTTTGCTTGTTTATATGCTTCCCCCCAAAATATGCCATATATGTTTTGTACGCCTTAGAGTTTTTACCTTTGAAACTTCAAATAATCCTAATATCCCTCCCTTTTTAGGATTAGTGGTCCTAAGTGCCTCGGGGACTGATAGAAGTTGGATGGGTAATAACATGTAATAAGTAATCGAGACCAATCCGCGCTTTAATCACTTTAACGGGGTGGGAAGGGTAGATATGGATATGATGACCACGCGATAATGTCACGTGTAGCCCCTCATTGAGGAGTGATTACTGAACATTGTGTGGGGTGATTCATATTTATAATAAACCTAGGACCCCTTCCTTTATTCTTCATTTCTTTTCTTTTAGCATTTTAATTCCTTATTTAAAAAATCAGCTCTTTTAATTATTCTACTAAAATTTGTTTACTTTCAAACTATTATGTGTTGAAATTCCCTCTTATTTGAGCCTTATTTGCCTATATGCTAATTGCACCTCAATTCACAATAATTGTCTGGCCAGGAACCACACTAGTGGATTCTGAGGGGTGCCTAACACCTTCCCCTTAGAATAATTTCAAGTCCTTACCCTATCTCCGGTTATCAAACAAACTTAGAGTTAAATATCTATTGGTGTCCTAATGCACCCTACTCATTAGGTGGCGACTCTTCAAATGCAAATCCAATTTCCAAAATGAATGAGTTGTCCCTCCAAATATCATAAACCCGATTTCGCAAGAAAAAGGGGGCACGACAAGGAGTTTTGACGAAACCTTTCGATGAGAATGCATAACACGAGAAATTCTTAAGGAGAGTATAATTATTCGGCAACTAATCATAAAGCCCGTTAAATATCTACAATGGAAAGTCTATCACTATATGCAAGTCTGGTTTCAAGTCGTGATGTGAAGTAAAGGAATTAAATGAGCAAAGGTAACCCCTATAGTACAAGTATAGCATGGAGTGAGCCTAAGTCTACTCGGGCAATAAGATGCACCTAATTACGTACAGACTTTCGTCAGCTCGTGCGTACGTAGCCCCCACAACAAGTAACACATATCAAATTCATCACCTAGGGGTAGTTTTCCCCTCGCAGAGTTATACAGGAGACTTACCCCGCTTCGCAACCAAATTCAAGAATCCAATAAACCTTGGCCTCAGGAATTGATGTCCAAAAGCTTCAAATCTAGTCACAAAAAATTCAATATACTCAACACGAATTGTAGGAATTATTTCCATATGAAATTACTAATCTTCCAAATAAAAATCTAAAATTCATCTAAAAATTAAATAGTGGGACCCACATCTCGAATCTTAGAAAAACTCATAGAATCAGACCACTCATTCCGAAACGAGTCCAACCATACAAAGGTTATCAAATTCTGACATCAGATCGCCTTTCAAATCTTTATTTTATATTTTTGAAAGATTTTATAAAAATCTGATTTTTCTTCCATTAATTCACGGATTCATGATGTAATTAAGTATGGAATCATTAAATATCATCAATATAGGATAAAGAATACTTACCCCAATATTTTTCCCTTGAAAATCTCACAAAAATTGCCCTTTCTAGAGCTCTAAATCGTTAAAAATGGAATTTTCAGAACTTAAATTGGCTGCCTAGTCATTTACCCTTGCGATCGAGGCCAAACTCTCGCAATCACAAAGCATCGCTGACCATTCTCTCGCGATCGCGAAGAACAAATTTTTCCAATAGCCTTCTCCAAATTTTTCAGATAGCCTCTAGTATAATGGTCATAACTTTTTGTATAAAATTTCGAAAAAAAATGGTTTAACATTCTATTTTTTTGAGCAAACAGGAAATATATATATTAAAGGTTAAGGAACATGCCGTACATGATATTTATAAATAGTGTCACACAGGACACTTTGATTACCTAAGCTTGCTATTTACAAGCATCATAGAATAAAAGTTTTTCAAAATCATATTGTTCGAGAAAATTACGTTCTAGTAGGATTTTTACTTCTGCTGGTGGATCCACAAAAACTTTCTTCTTCTTCTTCATGAGATTAGCAATTGCCATCTGTGCTAGTTGGTGAACTACCTTATTCCCTTGCCTCAACTCGTGCTGGATGATTACCTGCTTTTGTTGGTACATTAACAACCTGCATTTGTTGACAATGTTACCATAAAGATTATTACCTTGTTGGATTGACAGGATTACCTCCATCGAATCTGTTTCAATTTGCAGAGGAAACAACCCCCAATCAAGGGTTGTTTTAAGTCCATCTAGTAGAGCTTTGATCTCAGCATGTAATGAGCCACGTGTATATGCTGATTTGGTATAGCCAACTATCCAGTGGCCGTTAGCTTTTCTGATTACTCCACCCAGGCCACAAATTTGCATATTTTTATGGAAACTTGCATAAATGTTTAATTTGAACCATCCCATTGGGGATCTATGTCACTTAACGTTGATATGGATCTTTGGAGAAGGAAGAATACTCTTTTCAGTTAGTAGACGAAATTCAGTAGCTCTTTCCATGATGTGGTTAATGTTGATAGGGTGATTTGTATTGTTCTGGTTATTGCTATTACTATTAATCCAAATATGCTAGATAGCAAAACGAAAGAATAGATTCTACTTTAAAAAATTATTGTTAAGTGCATAGTCAAAAAATGGTTTAACATTCTGAAAACTAGACACCAAGATCTACAAATTTTATGTTTTGGTCATTTCACAATTCTTTGTGTATTTCGATATATAAGCTGCCAAAGTCAGCCTCATGCAACACAAATTTCTTCTTACCGATTTCGAAACGTCCTCTCGGATAGCCTATAGTATACCAAACATAACTTCTTGTACACAACTCCAAATGCTAAAAAGCTTAATTAAAGGGCTACAACTTTCATCTTTTGATCATCTCCAAATTCTTTATAGATTGCAAGATATAAGCTACCAAATTCGGGTCAGTGCAGCAGAAAGTTTCCTCTATGCGATCGCAAAAGGTCTTCCGCGATCGTGAATCATTGGACAATTTCTCCCATTTTACTCAGTGTGATCGCAATCATTTCCCTGGCATTGCATAGCACACTGTTGTAGCGAACACCAACAGCTAAAAATGACCTAGAGATGGTCCCAAACCACCTCGAAACTCACCCGAGCCCTTTGGGACACCGTCGGAACATACCAACAAATCTCAAAATATATTACGGACTTAGTCGAGACCTCAAATCACATCAAATAACGCTAAACACGAATCATATCCCACTTCAAGCCTAATGAAACCAATAAATTCCAACTTCTACATTCGATGCCGAAACCTATCAAATCAATTCCGATGGACCTAAAATATTGCACACAAGTCATAATTGACATTACAGACCTACTCCCACTTCCGGAATCAGAATATGACCCTGATATCAAAAAGTACACTCCCAGTCAAACTTCCAAAAACCTTCAACTTTCAATATTCGCCAAACGACCCCGAAATAGCCTATGGACATCCAAATCCACATCGAGATGCGCTCCTATGACCAGAATCACCACATATTGGTATTTTCAGGCTCGTAATCCCAAACGAACATCGATAACATTAAAATAAACTTCAACTCAAATTTATAAAATTCTTCCAAAATGACAACTTTCCACAATAAGCATCGCAACGCTCATGGGACATCCAAAACCCAATTTGAGCATAGTCCACAATCATCATAAAAAACCTATTGGAACCTTCAAATTCCGATTCCGAGGTCGTTTACCCAAAAGTCAAACCTTAGTTAAATCTTCCCACTTAATATTTCTGAAATGAGAATTTTCCTTCAGAATCAACTCCGAACATCCCAAAATTCAATTCCGATCACACATGTAAGTCATAATACCTTAAGTGAAGTTACTCAAGTCCTCAAACCACTGTCTAGAGCTCAAAACGATCAGTCAAGTCGTTACATTCTCTCCCATTTAATCATTCATTCGTGCTCGGATGTGCTAAGAACTGCTCCGGAGTTGTCCAAAATCACTGTTTAACACCTCGTGCACCTACCCGTGCCACCACAACCTAGTTGCGCACATTAGCTCGAGCCAGACTAAAGATCCTTCCTACTACCTCAGCTAGAAAGCCTTAGAACTAAATTCCAACAGTCAAAATTCTCAAAGATATTAGGTTCTCACACACGAATATCGTATCAATCACTACATACCGTACCAAAACATGATCATATACCTTTGCAAAATTCATACCGTGCACCACATAATTCACGTGACCATAATAACATCCTCTAACAATAATAACTGAATTTCAAAATCATATTCTCGAAATACACATCATAACACATATAAGCCCTGGTCCAACTCTCGCAATATGTCAACACCCCAGTTCACCCTCCATGAACATGTCGCGATGGCACCTAGATCCTACAACTAGGTAAGCCTAACAATGCGGAAACATTTAATTAAATTAAGCAAAACTAGAATAAAATGGTATATCAGTGCCACTTGGCATATACAACTCAAACGCGGAAGACTACAATCTCATCCCAAAACCCGGAAACTCACGGGAACCACATGCTAATAGAAATGTAATATGCTGCTCTAACTCAAGAATGTCTAAACAGCTGAAGGAAAAGGATAGAATAATTACTAAAGCTGGAACAGAATAGAGACTCCTAGTCTGCGGATGCAGCAGATATACTTGGAAGTCTACGCTAGAACTCTCCGCCTCGAGGATAGTACGCCTGAGTGGAGGTACCTGGATCTGCACATGAAAAACATGCGAAGAAAGGGGCATGAGTACACCACAGTGGTACTCAGTAAATGCCAAGCCTAACCTCGGTTGGGTGGTGACGAGCAAGGTCAGGGCCCTACTGAGGTCAAACAAAATAATATGAATTTAAAAATATAAAAACTGACAGTAATAATGAGTGCAGCGGTGAGAATAGGCAGGTTAAACAAGGCAATATCAACTACACAAAGAACAGAATAAACACGGAATATGTACAACTCAATATCAATGATAACAATGAGGATGTCCCAGGATACCGTCCTGTAGTCCATTTCTCAACTGTCTAGTGGATCTCCCGGGATACCGTCCCGTAGTCCATCATATGTGTAAATCCGAAGGATCTCCTGGGATACCATTTTGTAGTCCAAATATCAATGTGCAGGGGGATCTATCGGGAATCTAACCCGCAGTCCCAAAGTAAAAGTGCAGGGGGATCTACCTAGAATCGAACCCGTAGTCCCAAAGTAAAAGTGCAGGGGGATCTACCGAAAATTGAACTCATAGTCCCAAAGTAAACAAAAAAGGGGGAGCTACCGGAATCCCACATCCGTAGTCCCAATGTAAATGTGCAACCACAACCAGAAGATACACAGAAATGAAGTACAAAAGACAAGCAACAGGTAGTACTAGCCTAACATGCTTCACGTAGTACAGTAAAGGAAACTTAAAAAATTAGGCAAGTTCAATCAAGTAAACATGCTTTTCTAATCTAACCCAGGTTATAATTGAAAGTAAGATAAGGCAAATATGAAGGAAAACTTTGTCTCAATATCTTAAGTAAAAACCAGATTTTCAACAATTGGCTGAAGTACGCGCTCGTCACCTCGCGTACAAGGCACTCAATTACCAAATAACAAATCCTAAGGGGAAAGGTCCCCCCACACAAGGTTAGACAAGCCACTTATGTTTTGGGTTTTTAAAAAAGTGAGAAATAACTGAAAAATCCCGTGTATTTATACTCTCTGAAGCCCCAGTGCGGACCGCGCAAAAAGGACCGCGGCCGCGCTGGAATAACTGAAGACTTGCTGGCTCTCTGAAGTTTGCTATGCGGACTGCGCTGGAGCCTGCAACATTTCCCTGAACCTGCAACATCTGGTATTTTAAGCCTAAGGCCTCCCGGAACATACTCGAAACTCACCCGACCCCTCGGGGCTCCAAACCAAACATACACACAATCTCAAAAACATCCTACGAACTTATCCGTGCGATCAAATTGCAAAAACAACATCATATACATCGAATCAATCCTCAAAGCTCATGATTTCTCCCAAATTTCTCATAGAACATCAAATTCCTTTTCAGGTCTGAAACACGTCAAACGATGTCCGTTCTCAACCAAACTTTATAGAGAGTGCTTAAATCATATATAAGACTTGTACCGGGTGCCGGAACCACAATACAGGCCTGATACCATAATCTTTTATTCAAATTTCATTTCCAATTTCCTTAATTATTTCCAGAAAAAAATTTCACATAAAAATTCATTTCTTGGACTTGGGACCTCAGAATTTGATTTCGGGCATACGCCTAATTTCCATATTTTCCTACGAACCCTACGGAACCGTCAAATCACGGGTCTGGGTCCATTTACCAAAAATATTGACCGAAGTCAAGTTTATTCAATTTAATATCAAGATTTCGATTTTTCTCATAGAATTCATATTTAAGCTTTTCGTCTACGCGCCGGACTGCACACGTAATTCGAGGCAACCCGAGAGGAGGTTTTTAAGGCCTTGGAAGTATAGAATGGGTAATAAATAAGTGATGACCTCATTGGGCCGTCACATCCTCCACCATTAAAATAACCGTTTGTCCTCGAATGGACAAAGAAAGAAGTACCTGAGTCGAAAAAAAGGTGAGGATAACAGCTCCACATATCAGACTCAGACTCCCAGGTCGATGTCTCAGGAGGCTGACCTCTCCATTAGACACGAACAGAAGGAAATCTCTTGGATCTCAACTGAGGAACCTGCCGATCGAGAATAGCTACTGTCTCCTCCTCATAGGACAAGTCCTTGTCCAGCTGGACAGTGCTGAAATCTAACATATGGGCTGGGACGCCGTTATACCTCTGAAGCATGGATACATGAAAAATTGTATGCACGGCTGATAAGCTAGGCGGCAATGCGAGTCTATAAGCCACCTCTCCCACTCGATCAAGAATCTCAAATGGGACCAATATACCTAGGGCTAAGCTTGCCCTTCTTCCCAAACCTTATCACGCCCTTCATAGGCGATACTCGGAGCAATATCCGCTCACTAACCATAAATGCTACATCTCGAACCTTGCGATATGTATAACTTTTCTGCCTAGAGTGAGCTGAACGAAGCCTATCCTGAATGATCTTGACCTTGTCCAAGGCCTCCTAAACCAAATCCGTACCTAACAGCCGAGCCTCTCCTGGCTCAAACCATCCAACTGGCGTTCGACACCATCTACCATATAAAGCCTCATAAGGAGCCATCTGGATGCTCAATTGGTAGCTGTTGTTGTAGGAAAACTCCGCTAATGGCAAGAACTGATCCCAAGATCCTCCAAAATCAATCACACACGCACGGAGCATATCCTCCAGAATTTGGATAGTGCTCGGACTGTCCGTCTGTCTGGGGGTGGAATGTTGTGCTCAACTCCACTCGAGTGCCCAGCTCCTCCTGCATGACTTTCCAGAACCGCGATGTGAATTGAGTACTTCTATATGAAATAATAGAAACTGGGATACCATATAGAGGGACGATCTCCCGGACATAAATCTCTGCCAACCGCTCCGATGAATAAGTGGTACACATGAGAATGAAATAATCGGACTTGGTCAGTTGATCCACAATAACGCAAATGGCATCAAACTTCTTCAAGGTCTGAGGGAGTCCTGATACAAAATCCATGGTGATGCGCTCCTATTTCCACTCCAGGATCTCTATCTGCTGAAGAAACCCACCCGGTCGCTGGTGCTCATACTTCACCTGCTGGCAGTCGAGGCATCTGGATGCATACCCAACTATATCTTTCTTCATCCGCCTCCACCAATAGTGCTGCCTCAAGTCCTGATGCATCTCCGCGGCGCTCGGATGGATAGAATACCGCAAACTATGGGCCTCTGCTCTAATCAACTCTCGAAGACTATCAACATTGGGCAAACAAATCCGGCCCTGCATCCTCAATATCCCGTCATCTCCGATGGTCACATCTCTGGTATCTCCATATTGAACCTTGTCCTTAAGGACAAGCAAATGAGGGTCTTCATACTCCTGCTCCCTGATACGATCAAATAAGGAAGACTGGGAAACCACACAAGCTAAAACCCGACTGGGTTTCGAAAGATCCAATCTCACAAACTAGCTGGCTAAGGCCTAAACATCCATCGCCATAGGTCTCTCTGAAGCTGGTAAATATGCCAAACTCTCCAAACTCTCCGCCCGGCGACTCAAGGCATCCGCCATCATATTGGCCTCTCCCCGGTGATGTAAGATAGTGATATCATAATCCTTCCGCAACTCTAACCACCTCCTCTGACGCATATTTAGAGCTTTTTGCTTGAGTAAGTGCTGCAAGCTCCGATGGTCAGTATAGATCTCACAAGGCACACCGTACAAATAATGATGCCAGATCTTCAAGGCATGAACAATGGAAGCTAACTCAAGGTCGTGGATAGGGTAATTCTTTTCATGTATCTTCAACTATCTGGACGCGTAGGCAATCACCCTACCGTCCTGCATCAACACCTCTCCAAGGCCAACTATCGAGGCATCACAATAGATAGTATAAGAACCCGAACCGATAGGCAACATCAAAATTAGGGCGGTAGTTAAAGCCGTCTAGAGCTTCTGAAAGCTCGCCTCACACTTCTCTGTCCACTAAAATGGGGCACCTTTCTGGGTCAATCTAGTCATAGGGGCTGCAATTGATGAAAATCCCTCTATGAAACGATGGTAGTAGCCCGCCAAACCAATGAAATTGCGAATCTCTGTAGCTGAGGATGGACTGGGCCAACTCTGTACGGCCTCTATCTTCCTTGGATCCACCCGAATACCCTCACTCGAAATCACGTGGCCTAAGAATGCCACATAACTCAACAAAAACTCACATTTTGAGAACTTTGCATATAACTTCTTCTCCCTCAAGTTTTGAAGCATGGTTCTCAAGTGGTGCTCATGATCTTCTTGACTCCGGGAATAAACTAGAATATCATCAATAAAAATAATAATGAACGAGTCAAGATATGGTCTGAAATGCATGAAAGCTGCTGGGGCATTGGTCAGCCCAAATGACATAACAAGGAACTTGTAATGAGCATATCGAGTCCTGAAGGCAGTCTTCGGGACATCTGGCTCCCGAATCTTCAACTGATGGTAACCTGAGCGCACGTCAATCGTTGAAAACACCTGTGCACCCTGAAGCTGGTCAAACAGATCATCGATACGAGGCAAGGGATAATGGTTCTTCACTATAACCTTGTTCAACTAGCAATAATCAATACACATACGCACAGAACCATCCTTATTCTTCACAAATAAAACAGGAGCACCCCACAGTGAAACACTGGTGGAATAAAACCCTTACCAAGCAATTCCTGCAACTGATCCTTCAACTCCTTTAACTCAGGAGGAGCTATACGATACGGAGGAATGGAAATGGGCTGAGTGCCCGGCAATAGGTCAATGCCAAAATCAATGTCTCTATCAGGTGGCATGTTCAAAAGATCAGTTGGAAACATATCGGGATAATCCCGTACCACTGGAACCAAATCAATAGAAGGGGTATCAGCATTGACATCTCTCACATAAGCTAAATATGCGGCACACCACTTCTCAACCATGTGCTGAGCTTTAAGAAAAGAGATAACTCTACTGGAAGTGTGATCTAATGTACCACTCCACTCAATACGCGGAATATATGGAATAGCTAGTGTCACGGTGTTGGCGTGACAATCAAGAATAGCAAAATGGGGCAACAACTAGTCCATGCCCAAAATAATGTCAAAATCCACCACACCGAGTAACAATAAATCCTCTCTGGTCTCAAAACCACAAATAGTAACCAAACATAGCCGATAAATGCGATCCACAATAAGAGAATCCCCTACAGGAGTAGAAACATAAACGGGGGCACTCAAAGAATCCGGAGGCACACCCAAATGCGGAGCAAATTAAGAAGACACATAAGAATAAGTAGAGCTCGGATCAAATATAACCGATGCCTCTCTATGACAAACTAGTATAATACCTGTAATGACGGAGTCGGAGGTAACAACCTCGGTACGAGCAAGAATAGAATAATATCTAGCCCGGCCCCACTCTCGAGGTTGACCTCTATCTCCCCGACCTCCACCCCTAGACGGCTGGGCAGGTGGGGTAGCAGCTGGAGCTGTGATTATAGCCTGAGAACTCTGAGGAGCACGTTGTGACTGAGCAGTCTGTGAAGATGCACCCCTACTAAGTATGGGGTAGTCCCTAACCATGTGGCGTGTATCACCACACTCGAAACAAGCTCTGGGAGGACATGGTGGCTGTGACTGACTGGGGCCAGGTCTACTGGACTGACCTCTAGAAGCACCCCGCGCAGGAGGCGCGCTAGAAACTAGAGGTGCATATTAGGGCTCCTGAGGTATAGGCGGAGCTGGAGCACTGCTGGCTGTTAGAAGAGCTGAATAGATCGGAAGGCCCATATAACCTCTAGCATAACGACCTTCTGATGGGGTGCGGGCATCAGAGTAGTGACCCGAATCTCGAGACCTCTTGGCCTCCCTCTCCCCTCGCTCCCTGGCGAGCATACCCTCAATCTTCCTAGCAATGCTCGCTACCTACTGATAAAGAATGTCCATCTCTAATTCTCAAGCCATGCTAGATCTGATGGGTGGGGTAAGACCTTAAATGAACCTGCGGATCTCTCCCGAACTATAACAACCAACGCTGGTGTATGCCTGGCCAACCTGGTATAGCAGATAGCACACTCCGAAACGGTCATAGCACCCTAGCGCAAATGCTCAAACTCTACATGCCATGTATCCCTGAGACTCTAGGGAACAAACTCTCTCATGAACATATCTGAGAACTGGGTCCAAGTCAGTAAGGCAGCCTCGGCTGGACTGTCTATCTCATAAGTGAGCCACCAATCATAGGCGGCTCCCCGAAGCTAGAAAGCAGTGAAGGAAAACCCTCTGGACTCTGCTATGCCCATAGTGCAAAGCATACGCTGATACTCCTCTAGAAATCCCAAGGCATCGTTCGATGCTAATCTACTGAATACTGGGGGATCATACTTCTTGAACCTCTCAAGTCTTCGCTGCTCGTCCTCTGAAGTAGCTGACCCATCCTCAGGCAGAACTGGAGCTGTAGGCGGTGTGGGAATAATCTCGGGGACCTACTCAACCTGCACTCGCTGCTCAGGAGTGTGGACAGCAGGAGTATGTGCTCCCCCCCGGCCTGGGATGTGGTTGCAACAATAGGGAGCAAACCTGCCTGAGCCAATGTGGTGTACATACTCATGAACTAAGCCAAAGTCTCCTAAAGAGCTAGAGTAGTAGTGGTAGTAGTAGGTATGCCAGGTGCCGGGCCTCCAGCTGGATCTGCTGGTGGTGCCTCGGCGGCAGCTCGCGCAGTTGCTCTGGCTGCACCACGTGTGCATCCTCGGCCTCTCCCCCAACCCCGGCCTCTGACAGCTATAGGAGGGGGTGCAGGTGACTGATCATCTTGAGTAGCACGTGTCCTCACCATCTGTGAGAGAATAGAAGACAAAAGCTTAGAATTGATGTAAAAAATATCGCACGATAAGGAATTCAAATGAAATGAAGATTTTTCCTAAACAATTACATAGCCTCTCGTAGATAAGTACAGACCTCTCCGTATCGATCAACGAGACTCTAATAAACCGACCTGTGTTTTGTGACTCCTATGAACCTAGAGCTCTGATACTAACTCTTCACGACCCCGGTTCACCCTCGATGAACATGTCGTGAGGACACCTAGTTCCTACAACTAGGTAAGCCTAACAATGTGGAAATTAATATAACTTATGGAAACATTTAATTAAATTAAGCAAAACTAGAAGAAAATGGTATATAAGTGCCACTTGGCATATACAACTCAAATGCAGAACTCTACAATCTCATGCCAAAACTCGAAAACTCACGGGAACTATAGGCTAATAGAAATGTAATATGCTGCTCTAACTCCAAAATGTCTAAACAACTGAAGGAAAAGGATAGAATAACTACTAAAGCTAGAACAGAATAGAGACTCCTGGTCTGCGGATGCGGAAGATATACCTCAAAGTCTCCACTAGAACTCTTCGCCTCGAGAATAGTACGCCTGAGTGGAGGTACCTAGATCTGCTCATGAAAAACATGCGCAGAAAGGGGCATGAGTACACCACAACGGTACTCAGTAAGTGCCAAGCCTAACCTCGGTTGGGTAGTGACGAGGAAGGTCAGGGCCCTACTGAGGTCAAACAACATAATATGAATTTAACAATATAAAAACTGACAGTAATAATGAGTGCATCTGTGAGAATAGGCAGGTTAAACGAGGCAATAACAACTACACAAAGAACAGACTAAACACGAAATATGTACAACTCAATACCAATGATAACAATGAGGATCTCCCGGGATACCGTCCTATAGTCCTTTTCTCAACTGTCCAGTAGATCTCCCAGGATACCGTCCTGTAGTCCATCATATGTGTAAATATGAAGGATCTCCTGGGATACCATCCTGTAGTCCAACTATCAATGTGCAGGGGGATCTATAGGGAATCTAACCCGCAGTCCCAAAGGAAAAGTGTAGGGGGATCTATCGGGAATCGAACTCGTAGTCCCAAAGTAAAAGTGCAGGGGGATCTACCAGGAATCGAACCCGTAGTCCCAAAGTAAACAAACAGGGGGGGGGGGCACCAGAATCCCACATCCGTAGTCCCAATGTAAATGCGCAACCACAACCAGAAGATACTCAGAAATGAAGTACAAAAGACAAGCAACAGGTAGTACTAGCCTAGCATGCTTCACGTAGTACAATCAAGGCAACTTAAACAATTAGAAAAGTTGAATCAACTAAACATGCTTTTCTAATCTAACGCAAGTTATAATTGCAAGTAAAATAAGGCAAATATGAAGGAAAACTCAATCTCAGTATCTTAAGTAAAAACTGGATTTTCAACAATTGGCTCAAGTACGCACTCGTCACCTCGCGTACAAGGCACTCAATTACAAAATAACAAATCCTAAGGGGAAAGGTCCCCCACACAAGATTAAACAAGAAACTTATGTTTTGGGTTTTTGAAAAAGTTAGAAATAACTAAAAAATCCCGTGTATTTATATTCTCCGAAGCCCCAGCGCGGACCGTGCAAAAAGGACCGCGGCCGCGCTGCTATAACTGAAGACTTGCTGGCTCTCTGAAGTTTGCTACGCGGACCGCGCGGCACCACCGCAGACAGCGCTAAGGCGACCGCGGCTGCGCTGGAGCCTGCAACTATTCCCTAAACCTGCAACATCGGGTATTTTAAGCCTAAGGCCTCCCGAAACCTACTTGAAACTCACCCGAGCCCTTGGGCCTCCAAACCAATCATATATAAATCTCAAAAACATCCTACGAACTTATCTATGCGATCAAATCACCAGAATAACATCATATACATCGAATAAAGCCTCAAAGCTCATGATTTCTCCAAAATTTCTCAGAGAACATCAAATTCCCAATTCGGGTCCGAAACACGTCAAACGGCGTCTTTTCTCAACCAAAGTTTACAGAGAGTGCTTAAATCATATATTAGACTTGTGCCGGGTGCCAGAACCATAATACAGGCCCGATACCACATTCTTTTATTCAAATTTCATTTCCAATTTCCTTAATTATTTCCAGAAAAACATTTCGCACAAAAATTCATTTCTCGGACTTGGGACCTCAGAATTTGATTCCGAGCATACTGTAACGACCCAACTGGTTGTTTTTCATTTTTGGACTTTGTTCCCTTAGATAAAACTTCCCGCGCTTGCTTTAGCTATTTGTAATTAGCGGGGACGGTTGGATCGGGAGTTGGAAGAGTTTTGAGGAAAAATAGGTACATTTGCTTATTTAAGATCTTCTTGAAAGACCAAGTTTGACTTCGGTCAACTTTTTGGAAAACAGATCCGGATTCATGATTTGACAATTTTGAAGGGTCCATGGGAAAATAGGGGACCTGGGTGTATGTCCGAAATTGAATTCCGAGGTCCCTAGCCCAAGTAATGAATTTTTCTGTGAAATTGTTAAATAAAAGTTTAAAGGAATTAAAGAAACTAAGTAATCGTCGATTCCATAGGTATCGAGCTCATATTTTTGTTTCGAAACTTGGCAAAGGTCCGTAATGTTGTTTAAGACTTGCCCGTAAAATTTTATGCCAAATTTCAGGATTTGGTGTTGCTTTGGGTGTTCCGAGGGTTCGAGTAGGTCCTCCTCGTGATTTCAGACTTGTCGATATGTTTGAGCGGGGCTTGGGAGCCCTGAGCGTCAAACGAGCAAGGTTCGAGCGAAGTAGAAAAATTGAAGAATAGCTGAAGTTGCTGCTTCTGTCATAACCGCATTTGTGGTTCTAGGATCGCAGATGCGATCAATTTATCGCAGAAGTGGCCAAGGCTAACCCAGGCCAGAACTACAGAAGCAGCTCCTAGCCGCAGATGTGGTTCTGTAGATGTGGGCCTCAGACCGCAGAAGTAGTCCAGCCCCTTGTTGCCTAGTTCCGCAGATGCGGTCCCCTAACCGTAGAAGCGGAAGTCGCTGGTTAGTAGGCTTCATTTAATTCAAGCTCAAACACCATTTTTATCATTTTACACTCAACCTTGGGGCAATTTGGGGGCTCTTGAGAGAAGGTTTCAGCTTAACATTTCAAGGTAAGTTATTTACACTCATTATTAGCTTAAATACATATATATTAGGTAGATTAAACACTAAAAATTGGGTGAAATCAAAGGGCCAGAGCTAGACCTATGGTTTTAATAAAACTAAGATTTGACCACGAAATTTGTTATGGAATGAACTAGAAATCATATATTATTGATCCTTAGGTTGTAGAGAACAATTTCCTTCGAAAAATCTCGGAATCCAGGCACGTGGGCCCGAGGTCGGAATTTAGGAAACTTGTGGAAAGGGTTGGGAAATTTCATAAATAGTTAGAATTCGACCTTGTAAGCCTTTATTGACTAGTTCTTACTTTATTTAACTAGTTTGTGACCGTTCAGCTCCGAATTGCGGACTTGGGCTTGTTTTCGATATTGGAAGTGTGCTTGGGAGCGAGGAGAGTCTCCTTTCTAACCTTGTAAGAGGGAATTTTCCCCATAGGATTAATAATATAGTAATTGTTGCTAAATGCGGGGGCTACGCACGCGCTAGGTGACGAGAGTCCGTGCGTAGGTACTACTATGTTTGTTGTCCGGGTAGCTTAGGACCCACACCAAGCTTATTTTATATAAATTTGTATATTGCCTTGTTAAATCGAGCGCCTGGGACATGCTAGAGACTTAAAAAGGGAATAAGAACATACTTATATAATTGTTGAAGTCTTGCTTGGCATTTATGACTGTTGATGTGCCTTGTGTGTATACTAGATATTTCTTATTATTTGTGGATCGGGAGGATCGCCTCGGTATGAATAGATGCATCTATAGGCACGCCGTCGACCCTCGGCAAGTGCACAATTTATTTCTGTTGGATCGCGCCGTCGCCTCGGCATATTTGCGCATGCTATTGTTGCTTTCCTAAGAGTTTTTAAATATTGATATCGCCTTTCATGGCCCGATATAAATTGATAAATATAACAAAAGTAAATGGTTAGCTGAAGATATAGTAGAGAGTAGAATTTTTATGTCTTATTATAAACTGTTGCTTATTAGTGTTTCTTCATGGTATGTATAATCACCTCAATATATTATTCGACCCTAGTGAGTGTCAAGTCGACCTCTCATCTCTACTTCTTCGAGATTAGAGGGGATACTCACTGGGTACATATTGTTTATGTACTCATACTACTCTTCTGTACTTAACTGTACAGGATTTGAGGCAGATAAATCTGGTTACCAGTCCGGTGCGCACCCTTGAGTTTGTGGCAGAGACTTCTATGGTGAGCTGCTTCCATCCTATGCCACTCAGCAGCCGGATGGAGTCTTCCTTTACTTTTGCTATCTTTCTTTATCTCAGACAGTAGGATAGAGATATTATTTTGTATATTCTACTAGATGCCTGTACTTGTAACACCAGGTCTTGGCACACACTTTGGTAGACTATTTTTTGGGGTTGTATTATTATGTTACTTATATCATCTATCACTTTCGGGTTTTGATTTCAATTCGGATAATTATTTCACTTAAATTCTGCTAAAATTAACATAGGGAGATGGAAATGTTCCGCATTGTCTTACCTGGCAATGGTGTCGGGCACCATCCTGACCTATTGAGGAAATGGGTCGTGACAACATGGTATCAGAGCACTAGGTTCACATAGGTCTCACGAGTTATAGGCAAACCTGATAGAGTCTTGTTGATTGGTACAGAGACGTCCGTATTTATCTTCGAGAGGCTATAGGATATTAGGAAAGACTACTCTTTATTTGTTTCCTGTCGTGCAGTGCTTAGTGTAGTAAATTTCCCTCTTCTATTCTCTTACAGATGGTGAGAACTTGCACCGCTGACATTCTGGACCTGGGAGGAGCTGCTCCCCCTGATGCTAGAGGCTGAGGTAGAGGTCGGGGGAGGGCACCGACCCGTGGTAGGCGACGAGGACATCACAGAGCCATTCCAGTTGCACCACCAGCAAATCCTGTGCAGGATCCTATTATCGAGGAGCAGGGCCAGGCACCCGCAGCTGAGCCTACCCTGGCAGATTTCATGACAACACCGGGATTTCAGGAGGCATGGGCCGCATGTTACGGTTCATGGACACTATAACTCAGGCTGGTTTATTTCCAGCAGACCCAACTACTTCATAGGCAAGAGGGGAGCCCAGACCCCTATTGCTCAGGCCCCAGGCCATGCAGCTATAGTATATCAGACTTCGGGTGCACTACTTGCAGGTGGGCCTCAGCCAGTTACCGCAGTGGCACCCCAGCCCAGGCCAGCTGTGGATGGTGATCCACAAAAGTTATTGGACAGATGGACCAGGCTCCATCCTCCGGTCTTCGGGGGCGAACGTCATGAGGATGCCTAGGACTTCATTGAAAATTACAAGGATAGACTGCACAACATGAGGATATTGGAGTCGCATGGAGTTGACTTCACTACTTTTTCAGCTTGAGGGCAGGGCCCGTAGATGGTGGTAGTCCTACGTTCTTGGCAGGCCAGCGGGTTCTCCTCCCATCACTTGGGATCAATTTGTACAGTTGTTCTTGGATATGTATATCTCGCCCTCTGAGAGGGAGGAGCTGCGGTACCAGTTTGAGCAGCTCGAGAAAGGTTAGATGTCTGTGACTGACTTTGAGGCGAGGTTTTTCGAGTTGTCCGGGCATGCACTCATGATACTTCCTACAGATGCAGAGAGGGTGCAGAGATTTGTCGCTGGATTGCAGCCCAGGATTCGATTTAGTATGGCTCGAGAGGTGGAGATGGGTATAGAGTATCAGCTAGTAGTTGAGATTGCACATCAGATTGAGGGATATCGCCAGAGGGGTAGAGAGTAGATACTGCAGGATAAGAGATCTACGTTCTCCGGTGGATTCAGAGGTGCCCCAGCTAGGGGCAGAGGTTAGTATGGGAGGGGCCAGCCTAGTAGGCCACTAGTTTCAGCACTAGGTCCTGCCCGGGGGGCTCCAACATGCCCCTATCTCAGTGCTATGCCAGAGACTTCCTACCGCCCGCCAACTATTCAGGGTTCCTCCAACGGGTATTCAGGTCCCCACGGTCCTTCTAATTCTTATTTTAGTGCCATGTCGGAGAGTTTATGCTGTCCACCGGCTATCCAGGCTTCTTCCAGCGGGTCTACGAGTTATTAGGGTCAGCCATCAGGGCAGCAGGTCGCCACCCTGCACTGTTGTTTTGAGTGCGGAGATCCCGGTCACATGAGGAGATACTGCCCCAGACTTCGGGGCAAGGCAGTGTAGCAGGGTCAGCAGCCCATGATTTCAGCACTAGTTGACCAACCACCTGGAGGTGGAGGACAGATGGGTAGAGGCCATCCTAGAGGTGGAGGCCTGACAGGGAGAGGTTAGCCAACTACTCCCTAGTCAGGTGGAGGCCAGACAACGGGCGCCCCAGCTAGATTCTATGCATATCCGTCTAGGCCATATGCATTAGCCTCAGATGCTGTCATCATAGGTATTATTTCCGTCAGTGTTAAAGATGCTTCAGTATTATTTGATCCGGGGTCAACCTAATCATATGTATCACCTATGTTTGCTCGTTTCCTGGTTGTTTCTCCTAAGCCTTTGGGCACTCCTCTTCATTTGTCTACTCCTGTGGGTGATTCTATTGTTGTGGATCGGATCTACCAACCCTGTATGGTCACTTTCTGTGGTTTCGAGACTAGAGCAGATATTCTGTTGCTTGATATAATTGATTCTGAGGTCATCTTAGGCATGGATTGGTTATCTCCATATCACACCATCCTTGATTGCCATGCCAAGACTATTTCACCAGTGGTACCAGGATCGCTGAAATTGGAGTGGAAGGGCTCTACAGCTGATATGCCAACCGGGGTTATTTCTTTCCTGAAGGCTCGACACATGGTCGAGAAGGGGTGTTTGGCCTATCTAGCTTATGTTCGAGAAGTCACCGCAGAGTCTCGATTGATTGATTCAGTGCCAGTAGTCCGAGAGTTCGCTGATGTTTTTCCTTCTAATCTTCCAGGCATGCCTCCGGATCGTGATATTGATTTCTATATTGACTTGGCTCCAGGCACTCAGCCTATATCTATTCCACCATACCGTATGGCTCCTAAGGAGTTGAAAGAGTTGAAGGATCAGCTAGAGGATTTGTTAGCAAAGGGGTTTCTCAGGCCCAGTGTTTCACCTTGGGGCGCACCAGTGCTATTTGTGAAGAAGAAGGATGGGACCATGCGGATGTGCGTTGATTACCGCTAGTCTAACAAGGTCACCATCAAGAACAAGTACCCATTTCCTCGTATTGATGATTTGTTTGACCAGTTGTAGGGAGCTAGAGTGTTCTCTAAGATTGACCTGAGGTCAGGGTATCATTAGCTGAAGATTCGGGACTTGGATGTTCCGAAGACTGCATTCAGGACTAGATATGGCCACTATGAGTTTCTAGTGATGTCCTTCGGCTTGACTAATGCCCCAGCTATATTTATGAATCTGATGAATTGGGTATTCTGGTCTTATATTGATTCCTTTTTTATCTTCTTCATTAACGATATCCTGATATACTCACACAGCCTGGGGGAGCACGAGCAGCATTTGAGAGTAGTGCTTCAGACCTTGCGAGAACAGAAGCTATATGCTAGGTTCTACAAGTGTGATTTTTAGCTTGAGTCAGTGGCATTCTTGGGGCATGTTGTGTCAGAAGAGGGTATTAAGGCAGATCCCAAGAATATTGAGGCAGTTCAGAGTTGGCCACGTCCTACTTAAGTGACCGAGATCAGGAGTTTCCTGGGATTAGCAGGTTATTATCGGCGATTTGTGTAGAGCTTTTCATCTATTGCATCACCTTTGACTAGATTGACCTAGAAGGGTGCACCATTTCATTGGTCCGACGATTGTAAGGAGAGCTTCCAGAAGCTCAAAACGGCTTTAACTACGACACCAATTTTTGCATTGCCATCCGGATTAGAGATGTATACGGTATACTGCGACGCTTCACGCTTTATCTTGGGATGCGTATTGATGTAGGATGGGCGAGTTATTTCATATGATTCGCGTCAGCTAAAGGTTCATGAGAAGAATTACCCCGTGCACGACCTAGAGTTGGCATCAATTGGTCATGCTCTTAAGATATGGAGGCATTATTTGTATGGGGTGTCATGTGAGGTTTACACCGATCATCGCAGCTTGCAGCATCTGTTCAAGCAGAGAGACCTTAATTTAAGGCAGCGCAAGTGTCTTGAGTTACTAAAGGATTATGACATTACCATTCTTTATCATCCGGGCAAGGCGAATGTGGTTGCAGATGCCTTGAGCAGAAAGGCGGAGAGTATACTCATTCCAGCAGAGGAGAGGCCCCTAGCCTCGGACATTCAGTCCTTGGCTAACAGACTTGTGAGGTTCGACATTTCGGAGCCCAGCCGAGTTTTAGCATGTATGGTCGCTCAGTCTTCGTTAGTGGGGGAGATCAAGGCCTGACAGTTCGATGATCCACATTTGGTAGTTCTCCGAGAGACGGTACTTCAGGGGGGTGCCAAGGAGGTTTCTATTGGCGAGGATGGTGTGTTTCGGCTTCAGGACCGTCTATGTGTTCCTAATGTTGATGGTCTCAGGAAAAGGATTCTAGAAGAGGCTCACAGTTCGAGGTATTCCATTCATCCGGGTGCCACGAAGATGTATTGTGACTTGAGGCAACATTATTAGTGGCAGAGAATGAATAAGGACATCGTGGAGTATGTAACTAGATGTTTGAATTACCAGTAGGTCAAGAATGATCACCAGAGGCCGGGTGGCCTATTTCAGCATATGGCTATTCTTGAGTGGAAGTGGGAGCGCATCACCATGGATTTCGTACTTGGGCTTCCGCGGACATTACGGAAGGTTGATTCAGTGTGGGTCATTGTGGATAGGTTGACCAAGTCGGCTTACTTCATTCCAGTGGCGACTACTTATACAGCAGAGAGATATGCTCCGATTTATATTTGGGAGATAGTTAGGTTTCATGGTGTGCCGGTTTCCATCATATCAGACAGAGGCCCCCAGTTCACCTCCCATTTCTGAAGAGCCGTTCAAAGTGAGTTGGGGACCCCTGTAGAGCTTAGCATAGCATTCCATCCTCAGACCAACGGGCAGTCGGAGCGGACAATTCAGATTTTAGAGGATATGCTTAGAGCATATGTGATTTACTTTGGAGGGCAGTGGGATCAGTTCTTTCCTTTAACAGAGTTTGCATACAACAACAGCTATCAGTCCAGCTTAGAGATGGCCTCGTATGAGGCTTTATATGGTCGACGATATCGTTCTCCTATCGGGTGGTTTGAGCCTGGTGAGGCTAAGTTACTTAGTACAGATCTGGTACAGGATGACTTGGATAAGGTAAAGTTGATTCAGGAGAGGCTCCGCACAGCTCAGTCTAGACAGAAGAGTTATGCGGATCAGAAGGCGTGTGATATATCATTCATGATTGGCGAGAAGGTTCTCTTGAAAGTCTCGCCAATGAAGGGCATTATGAGGTTCGGGAAGAAGGGAAAGCTAAGCCCAAGGTTTATTGGACCCTTTGAGGCGTTTAGGCGAGTTGGGGCGGTTGCCTATGAGCTTGCTTTACCCCCCCAGTTTATCGTGAGTTCATCCTGTTTTCCATGTTTCGATGCTTCGGAAGTACCATACCGACCTATCCCATATGCTGGACATCAGTACTATCCAGTTAGATGAGTGTTTGGTTTATGAGGAGGAGCCAGTTGCCATCATTAATAGACAGGATCACCAGTTGAGATCGAAGAGGATTTCTGCAATGAGGTTCTAGAGGAGGGGCCAACTGGTCGAGGAGGCGACCTAGGTGTCCGAGGAGGACATGAGGAGAAGATATCCCCACTTATTCAGCAGTCCAGGTACTTTTCTATGCCCATTCCAGAACGAACGTTTGTTTAAGAGGTGGAGAATGTAACGACCTGACTGGTCATTTGTCATTTTTGGACCTTGTTCCCTTAAATAAAACTTCCTGCGCTTGCTTTAGCTAATTTATAACTTGCGGGTATGATTAGATCGGGAGTTGGAAGAGTTTTGAGTAAAAATAGGTACATTTGCTTCTTTAAGATCTTCTTAAAAGACTAAGCTTGACTTCGGTCAAATTTTTTGGAAAACAGACCCGGATTCGTGATTTGATAATTTCACAGGATTCGTGGGAAAATATGTGACCTAGGCGTATGTCCGGAATCGAATTCTGAGGTCCCTAGCCAGAGTAATGAATTTTTCTGTGAAATTGTTAAATTAAAGTTTAAAGAAATTAAAGAAACTAAGTAATCATCGATTCCATAGGTATCAGGCTCGGATTTTGATTCCGAAGCTTGGCACAGGTCTGTAATGTTGTTTAAGACTTGCCCGTAAAATTTGGTGCCAATCTGAGTAGTCTAAGGGCATTTTGACCCGTTAGAAGAGAATTAAGAACTTGAAGTTCAATAGTTTGATTCATTTGGGTTTAGGGGGTGATTTCAGGATTTGGCGTTGCTTTGGGTGTTCCGAGGGTTCGAGTAGGTCTGCCTTGTTATTTCAGACTTATCGGTATGTTCGGGCGGGGCTCGGAAGCCCCGAGCGTCAAACGATCGAGGTTCGAGCGAAGTAGAAAAATTGAAGAATAGCTGAAGTTGCTGCTTTAGTCATAACCGTATCTGCAGTTCTAGGACCGTAGAAGCAGGACCGCAAATGCGGTCTATTGATCGTAGAAGCGGCCATGGATAACCCAGGCCAGAACTGCAGAAGCGGCTCCTAGGATCCTAGCCGCAGATGCGGGCCTCAGACCGCAGAAGCGGTCCAACCCCTTTTTGCCCTGTTCCGTAGATGCGGCCCCCTATAGCAGGTGCGGGACAGCAGATGCGGTTCTCTAACCGCCGAAGCGGAAGTCACTGGGCAGTAGGCTTCATTTAATTCGAGCTCAAACACCATTTTTATCATTTTACACTCAACCTTGGGGCGATTTGGGGGCTCTTGAGATAAGGTTTCAGCTCAACATTTCAAGGTAAGTTATTTCCACTCATTATTAGCTTAAATACATGTATATTAGGTAGATTAAACACTAAAAATTGGGTGAAATCAAAGGGTTAGAGCTAGACATAGGGTTTTAATAAAACTAAGATTTGACCACGAAATTTGTTATGGAATGAACTAGAAATCATATATTATTGATTCTTAGGTTGTAGAGAACAATTTCCTTCGAAAAATCTCGGAATCCGGGCACGTGGGCCCGGGGTCAGAATTTAGGAAACTTGTGGAAAGAGTTGGGAAATTTCATAAATAGTTAGAATGCGACCTTGTAAGCCTTTATTGACTAGTTCTTACTTTATTTAATTGTACAGGATTTGAGGCAGCTACATCTAGTTACCAGTTCGGTGCGTGCCCTTGAGTTTGTGGCAGAGACTTCTACGGTGAGCTGCATCCTTCCTATGCCGCTCAGCAGCCGGATGGAGTTTTCCTTTACTTTTGCTGTCTTTCTTTATCTATGACAGTAGGATAGAGATATTCTTTTGTATATTTTACTAGATGCCCGTACTTATGACACCAGGTCTTGGCACACACTTTGGTTGACTAGTTTTTGGGGTTGTATTATTATATTACTTATATCATCTATCATTTTAGGGTTTTGATTTCAATTTGGATAATTATTTCACTTAAATTCTGCTAAAATTAACAAAGGGAGATGAAATGTTCCGCATTGGCTTATCTGGCAACGGTGTCGGGCGCCATCATGACCTATTGAGGAAATGGGTCGCGACACATACACCTAAGTCCCATATCTTCCTACGGACCCTCCGGGACCGTCAAATCACGGGTTCGGTTCCGTTTACCAAAAATGTTGACCGAAGTCAAGTTTATTCAATTTAATATCAAAATTTAGCATTTTTCTCACAGAATTCATATTTAAGCTTTCCGGCTACGCGCCCAGACTACGCACGCAATTTGAGGCATCCTGAGAGGAGGTTTCTAAGGCCTCGGAAGTACAGAATGGGTAATAAATAAGTGATGACCCCATTGGGTTGTCACATAATACCGCTGTGACAAAAGAGAAGTGTAAGAACAAATAACTACTTGCCGGATCAACAAATCATGGAGTCCTTCCTCCTGACAAGAACCATTACCTCATTCTGAATTGAATAACGATATTTGCTCTTCAATATGCCTTATATAAATCCAAATACACTTATTTCAGGTCCAAAAATCTTGTCTCACCCAGTAGAAGCTGCTCAGTCAATAAACCATCTCAAATAATGTCTAAAATCTCATACAACGCCATCGATGTGCCAACACGCTACAACTTGAATATAACTCATAAGAAAGAACGAGCTCTGGAAAAGAACTACCCGGTCCATGTAACGAATAAAATAGCCATCAAATTCTATGAGCCTTTTTCCAAGGCAAGAAACAGGACACACAAAAATAAATATAAGGAATCGTGCTCAACATCTCGCTGTTGCGGCATGCAAACCGATCCACATATGATACCGTTGTGGCGTGCAACCCGATCTAACCATTGATACCATTGCGGCGTGAAACCCGATTCAAATAGAATACCCATGGAGGCGTGCCACCCGATCCGCATATAATAATAAATATGGAAATACCCATCAAACATAATGCCCATACCTATGAAATGCCCAAATATCGGCCACAAGGTCGCCAAGTGCCCAATACAAATTCTGGGGAGACGGATAGCGCCTATGCTACGAAACCCAAGCACAGTTAAGGAGCAATAAATGACCTGCATCTCAAGTTCCATCCTTCTCTCATAACACCACAACTACATAGGATCTCAATACGTGTGCGATAATCAAACCGTCTCACAACCAACATGGCACAATAGAGATTTCACAAGTCCTAAAGACTCCTCCGAAAGCAACGCTATGTTGAGATGAACACATTCGACCTGATATAGAGCATACATTCACATTTAGATCCATCCATGGACCTCAAGCTTATTCTGATTTACCGTACTGGGCTAATAACCTTTCAAAGATTCATAATAGCCTTTTCCATGGTACACAAGAACAGTTGTCGAATCCTAAACTAACTTCCACAATCCACGACCAAAAAATTATAGCGCCTTTCAGGCATAAATTCTCACATTACCGATAGTATCACAATCTCCATACTTGGTTTAAATCTTTAATCAATCAAATGACACATGTCACACTTATACAATCATCCTGTGTGATACACTCCCACAACCTTCCGCACTAGGTAGCAAAGTTTGCACATCCATACCACCGGCCATACAATGCTATAAAGTGAATCGAGGATCCGCAAATATGTACACAAAGCCTCTTACATAGGACATCGATCTCAGGTGACACTAAAGACAATGTCAGCTTACTCTAAACATCTTAATTCTTTCCTGCTCATCCGAGCTCGTGACATTCTTGTCAACACCGAACCACAACCTTGATCCTCAACTTCCAATTCCCATGTCGCTTACTGCACCTAACATGCCAATACGCGAGAGTAAAAGAATTTCATCATAACTCTTAAACCACTAATAAAATAAACTCTTCATCATATAGAAACCTTTCATTTAACTCATTCCAGGAGAACCATTGTAACACACGGTTGAATTCCAATAACCATAGAATATACAAACCTCAAGTAGTGGTCTAAACCATCATAACTCATCCTGGATCCATCTACACATAACAGGACATTGTAATCGAATACCTCTAAATAAATCAAATTACGCGGTTGTCTAGCCTCACATGTACCACCACAAATCACCTGCATAACTTAACACGTTGAAGGAACTGATCATTGCCACCACCATGTCGATTTAACCATTGCTAACTAAGCCAACTTCTTCTAATTTACTCCGGAATTGCCTTAGAAATAATAATAGTTCCATTCAAAATATAACGAACTTAATCCACACTCATCTTGAGTGACCCAATTCACGAAACCCCGTTGTCTCAAACCCACAAACCATATTGTACCCTCCTTGTGCGCATATTCGTATCCTGAACTAGTATACCCATTCTGATTATCCCTTTATGAATTTAAAGTTATTTCCTCCCATTCCTCCAATGCTACCCCACACACTAATGATAACATAAACAGTCGAAGTCCCTTTCATAATCCACTGTAAAAGCTCGATACTTAACCATACCACGGAATCAAAATCCTTAGGCACCGCTCTTTAATTTCAACCCACTAGGACCACTATTGAGATTTAACCACTCTAACTTGGTCCCGATTATAACCAACTCCAGGGCTATACTAGCACATGAACATTCTCTCACAGAAGCAACCAGCTGAATTCCTCTCCTTGTACATCACATCCACACGAAGCATAAACTCTTGAGTCTTTCCCAAAACTTGAACATGAATCGATAAGGCCAAATAAAGCACACATTCCTTAAATCATTTGCTCAAATTACCATTGATATTTTCTTTCCTTTGTCATAATAACCCATCAATACACCGATAACCACAAACCACACAACCAGACAACCACGGGATCCAATCGTAGAGGGTGGGGCTCCCCTGCTTAGCTTGAAGCTACAATTATACAACCCTTAAACCCAACAAGATTCCTCATTCCCCATTGATATCAACTGAAACTCCAACAAGACATTCCAAACTTGAAGTCATATTGCATCCAAATAAAATCCATGGACCTAGTCACTGTCCACCATGAATTCCCCAAATTGCTCTAAACTTTCCTTAAGCTGTGTGGCTATCCTACTATAGAACCCATGTGCTACTCTGCCACTCTCCGACTCTGGTTAAAGCCTCTCTTTTAAGCAACTTCTCGACTTTTGATTTTCATACTTGACCTTCTAGCAATTCAACCACCGCCAAACACCTCCCACATGTCCTTCCTCGTCCTTCGCTGCCCAATTATTGCCTCTAACTCCGAATCCATCTATGTAGCACTTGAACTAATAAATTGCCACCAACTCTAAACCTCATAGAAGGTCATCATTCTCGAGCCATCAACATTAAGATACCCATTTGATTCTAAAGTTGCTACAATCCGCTATTTCTGACAACCACTTCTCAAGCACCATCTAACAATACCCTGCCCCAAAGGCAATATGATGAAGACTAAAATAGGTGTGAACATTAACGCATTTAACACGGATGATGACGCCACCTCACAATTGAGAATTCCACCACGCTGAAAAACACCAAGTCTCATTACTCTATCAACCTAAACCTGAACATTCATAGTCTGATTGCCTTTCCTTTGCTGGAATTAAACATTGAACCTCTAAATCATGTGCTGAGAAATTCTCCTTTCATGTTATTCACTACCTAGACACATAGACAAGCACCCAACCACTGCACCAACACTGCACAATAAAACGTCTAAATATCATAGCAATCTACACACAGCCTTGAAACCATTAAAAACAAAGCTAATGAGCCGAAATGACAGAACGTCTTCTCGCTAGAAGACCATAATGACCTGCTTAAATGCCCAGGAAGAAACACCCTTCCCATATCTTTTGTACTACTACAACTCCTCGATGCTTAATTGACACGAGCGATGAACATCATATAAGAATTAGTAGGAAGGATATAAAGGCATAAGCCTCAAAGGAATCAAATTGCATAATGAGGGATCAGCCTTGTAGCCTCTTGAAGATAAGTATAGATATATCCATACCGATCCACAAGACTCTACTAGACTTTCTCATGACTCGAGATACCCAAGTAAACCTAATGCTCTGATACCAAGCTCTCACGAAGCAAAATCTACTAAAAGACATGATGGCGCCTAACACCACTGTCAGGCAAGCCACCAGTGAATGAATAACTTAATTATTCATTTTAATATTTTTGAAATCATAATTTTCATCAATTAAAAAGTAAGAAATAGAATTTACATGGTAAATGATAGTATTTTCACAACTGCAATAATGAACAACCCGTAAGCACCCCAAAACTCGATGTTACAAGTGCATGAGAATCAACTAGGAAATATAATAAAATAGAATATTTGTCTGGAATAAAAATTAGACAGGATAATATAAATAACTCTAATGGAGACTCTGCAGGCTACGGATCCTAACATGAAATGAAGCTCACGGTAATTCCTCGCAATAGCCGCGCCTCTACGCCCAAAAAACCACCCGACATATATGTACCTGCACAAAATGTGATGGAGGTGTAGCATGAGTACATAAATTACACATATCCAGTAAGTATCTAGCCTAACCTAGAGAACTAGTGACGAGGGGTCGAGATCGGCACTTACTAGTGGCCTAATAAGACAGGTACAATAAGAAGTAAGCAAATATGGGGAAGAGTAAACAAACGAAATAAACAAGTGTAAATACGTGATACAATCCTCCTCTCCGCAATAAACTTAAGACTTCAATTAGTAATTACCTTCTCAATCGGAGAACATATATATGGTCCTCACCAGATAGGTCATCATAATTCAAATCAGGAAAACTGGCAGATACACTGGCTTTATGACAAATAATATGCACGTTTCCATAGGAGTATTTTATTGAAATACCAAGGCATGCAACCCGATCCCACCATAACCATATATATATATATATAGGTGAATGGCCCGATACCATGAGAGTATTGTAAGGCCCCGTGAAATCCCTACTCGAAAACCCAGATCCCGTGGTGCCGCAAATGCAAGAATGCGGACCGCATATCTGCCGCAGAGTGAGTCAGAATATTGGTTAAAAAAATTGAAGTCAGTTACGCGGTCGAAATACGGTCGCATAATCGAAATGCAGACCTCATAGTCGTCGCATATTTTCCTTTGAATTTTGCGAGGGTCAGTTCTGCGGTGCACTTTGCGATCGCAGAATACGAAAGCGGACCGTATTCTTACCGCAGACTGATTCAGAATGTTTAGTTTTTGGGGAGTATTTTGCGGTCCATTATGCGGACCACATGTTTACTCTGCGATCGGAAATGCGACCGCATATTTGACTCGGGGCTCCAATTTGCTAATTTTTAACCCGACCTCCCTATCGATATATTCGATATCATAGCTCATTTTAAGCATATCTTCTGAGACTTTTAGAGAGAGAGAGGGTCGTAGAGGTGGAAAGTGTCTCCCATCAAATTCTCCTTGAGCCTTGCTAAAACATTGAAGAAAATCAAGTGAAGACACCTAAATTTTCATTCCCAAGAGGTAAGATTCATAACCTCAGCTCTTATTTCTACACTTAGATACATAGGGCCAGTAGAAAAGTAATTCAAGAGTATAAGAATGATATTCTCTACATGCATATCAAGCCATAGGATATTGGAAGGAAGAAAATTAATAAGAAGAAAATTGGGGGTATAAAATGATAGAAATTCCTCACTAAAGGGGCTAAGATCACAATGCACCTTTAGTGTTTGATGATATGCTCGAACCAAGCTAGAACTTCAGTTTCGTCTCTAATTCTCAGTTCAATTTGTAATTCTTACTCAATAGATCGAAGTGCAAAGAGTTCTGGAAATTTGTAAAAGAGTAAGGAAAGCTTTATTAAGGTATGTATGGCTAAAACCCCCTTTTTGTTAGAAATTGAGCTCCGTTGTCATTTACGAAAGTATGGTAAGAGTTGAATTGGCTAGTGTATTGATTGTTACTATGCATTAATTGATTTGCATATATCTATACATATTCGTGAAGGATGTGCCTCAATGTGAATAATGTACCAATCTTGATAATTAAATAATGATGAAAAGAACAGTTATGTGTTGAAACACTTAGGCTATAAGCCAACATTGAAACAAAGAATTATTCATGATAGCTATGTGCTCACTACCTGTGATTGCAACTTGAATTATCTTTGATATATGTGTCTATGATCACTGTCACACCTCCTTTTTCCGCTTTTATATGGGTTTTACTACATCCCAGGGAAGGGATATAATAAAGAAAGGAGTTTTTCCAATTTAAGGACAATCGAAACGGGATTCGTTTTTATTTAAAAATCAGAGTCGCCACTTGGGAGATTTATGGTGTCCCAAGTCACCGGTTTTAATCCCGAATCGAGGAAGGGTTTGACTCTGTATTACAGTCGCGAACCAGAAATCTGAGTAAGGAATTCTGTTAACTCGGGAGAAGGTGTTAGGCACTCCCGAGTTCCGCGGTTCTAGCACGGTCGCTCAACTG